>PVIJ01007607.1:0-81129 GCA_004024925.1 Scalopus aquaticus
TCCCCCTCCTCTCTGCTCCCCCCGACCCCCATGGGGTGCTCTGCAGTCTCCACCCTCCGGGGAGAGGTTTCTGGGAGCACAGAACTGGGGCCAGAGGCCCTGCCAGCACCCCGGGCAGTCAGACGTTAGGTCATGAGGACACAGGACCCCCCATCTGGCCTCCCCAAACCCCAGCGTCCTCCTTTCCGAGGTGAGCCGGCTCCGGGCTGCAGTCCCGCTCCCTGCTGAATGTGAGGATGCTGGAGCCCTTTGCCCAAAACTTAGTCTTTGCGCCCAGCGGTCGGCCGCGCCGGCGCGGAGAGTGGGCAGGGGGCGCTCTCGGGGAGCCGTTTCGCTCCGTCAGAGCCGAGCGCAGCCGAGGCCTGGCCGTGCTGAGACTCACGGTTAAGGAACCCAGGAGCCTCGGGGCTCCTCCTGCAGCTGCCGAGGTCCCTCCGTGGCCTCCTGGACATCACCCACACGGGCGGGGAGTCCGGAACGTTCCGTGGCCGCGCTGTGGGCTGGCTGGTTGGCGCTGCTCACGCTGGCTTGTCCATGCACCGGGGAGCCCCCGGGCTCTGCTCCCGGCCTCACCCCCTCTGGCCAGACGGGGTGGGCTCCTGGAGGCCTTGCTTGGCCTGTCCTGGCCCTTCCGGCTGCGGTGACGGCCCCATGGACCGCGGCTGACACGCGGCAGAGGTTTGCTCCTCGCAGGTCTGAGGCCGGAAGTCCACGGTCAGGCGCCAGTCGGCCTCTCCCTGGCTTACCGCAGTAGACGGGGTGTCCCGGAGAGAGCGCAGGCGGGGTGGGGCGCAGACGCGCGAGGACCCCGAAGGGCGCCGAGCCCGTGACAGCACCCTGGCCTCACCCCCCTCCCAGCCATCTGGGGGGCAGGCTCAACCTACGCGTTTGGGGGCGCTGTCACCCAGTCACGGCAAGCCCCTGGGCTACGCTGGCCACACGAGGCACCTCTCACAGTGCCCGCAGCCCGGGCCTCGCCTGGGCCGGGCTTCTGCTCACAGACGCCGCCGCGCAGGGTCGCCGCGAGCTGCCCACTGGCCGGCCCAGGGCGACCTGCCCCGTTCTCGGGGGGTGGGGCCAAGAGGGTCCCCGTGCTGCCTCACAGAGGCCGTGCGCCCAGAAGAGGGGGGCGGGGGGCAGTGAGGGGCCTCTTCATGCCCTGGCCGGGAATCGCCAGGTGGCTGCGACGCTGCTGTTTCAGCAGCGCTCGCAGGGCCAGGTAAACGCTCGGATGCCTTCCTCCGCCCCCCGGAGCCCCACAGAATGAGCTCAGGACGAGGCGTGTCTTCGGGCGTCGAAGCCGCCACCGCAGGAGAGTCGGCCTGGCGAGCTCGCCGCGCTCCGACTCTGGGACACGCTCGGGGGCGCCGTTCTGCGAGTTTGCTGTGGCTTGGCAGTTAGGACATTAATTAATGACCAGACAGAGGAATGCCCGTGTGCCCAGCAGATGGTAAACAAACCCAGGAGAACGGCACCGTCTGAATTGCAAAGAGGGCTGGCAGCGCCCGCTCCCCACCCACCCAGGAGGCTCTGCCAGCCTCCGAGGGGGCTGCCGTGGCCCCGGGGCCCAGGCTGAGGGCCCCATCCCGGGAGCGAGGGCCGGGGTGTCTCTTGGGAGTGTGGGGGAGGGCAGGAGGGGCCGACCGGGATGCCGTCCCACCAGCTTCCCTGTGTCTGGCTCTTAAATTGCTTCTGCAGCTGTGAGGAGACCACCGGGAAGGCAGACCCCGACCGCCGGCTTGCTCTTGTCCTGCGGAGCCAGAAGTCTCGCTGCACACCGGGGCGGCTCGGATGAGACAGGACGCGGTTCCAGGGCCGCCCACAAGGCACTTGTGCTGGAGCGCACCCGGCCCCCGCGCCCTCCTCCCTCAGTGCCAGGGGCCTGTCTGCCAGGACAGGCAAGGGCATGATGGCTGGCGCAGGGCGCCTGCCCATGGCCGGAGGTGACCATCTGGTGGCAGAGCCCAGGAGACAGGGCCCCCCTTTCCAAGCCCACCACCCCAGGGCCAGCACCGCAGGGCCAGCGGGATGAAGGAGCCGCACGGGCTGGCCCGGCCGTGGGGCCGCAGGCAGCAGAGACGGCCGCCCGGCCACTAGGCGACACTGCGAGGGAGCGGGCTGTTCTGCCCTCGGTGGGGAATAAACTGGGTCGTCAGGGCATGAAAGAACACGCTCTTTAAACAATTATTTCCCCTAAAGTAGAAACAGTGCGAAAATGTGCAGCATCCCCACCTGCTAAGAGGCCGGGCTAGGGTCTGCTCGTAAAAAGCTCAAGGTGAAGCGTGGGGCCCTGGCAGGGCGACTCTGGAGCTAAAGACAGGCCTGGCCTCGGGGCTGGGCTCCGCCCGCCCGCGCCCGCCCGCGCCTCCCTCCGCGATCGCCTCTGTCCCCTGCCGCAGAGACTCATACGGCCTCTGCGCTCTGTCACCAAACACTGACCTTTCCTGGTTTTTAAGTAACTGCAGCGCTTGAAAGTAAACAGTCTGGAGCGTCGTTGAGGACACAGACGGTGTATGGGCAGGGCAGGCAGGCTGTGTGCTCACCCCGCGCCGCGGCGTGAGAGGTACACCCCAGAACAGACAAAAACACGCGGACGGCGGGAGAGAGGGCAGGAAGCTTGGCCAGCAGCCCCCAGCTGGCTCTGGGAATGGAGGGTGTTTTGCACCTCTTTTCACTGAGGGCAGCGACCGTGGGGAGCACCTCAGCAGCTGCCCGAGTCGGGGTACGACCGCGGGGAGCACCTCAGCGGCTGCCCGAGTCGGGGTACAACCCCGGGGAGCCCCTCAGCAGCTGCCCGTGTCGGGGTACAAGCCCAGGGAATACCTCGGCAGCCGTCCGAGTCGGGTACAACCTTGGGGAGCACCTTGGCGGCTGCCCAAGTCGGGGTACGACTGTGGGGAGCACCTCGGCGGCTGCCTGAATCAGGGTACAACCCCGGGGAGTACCTCGGCAGCTGCCTGAGTTGGGGTACAACCCTGGGGAGCACCTCGGCGGCCGCCCTAGTTGGGGAACGACCGTGGGGAGCACCTCGGCGGCTGCCTGAATCAGGGTACAACCCCGGGGAGTACCTCGGCAGCTGCCTGAGTCGGGGTACAACCCTGGGGAGCACCTCGGCGGCCGCCCTAGTTGGGGAACGACCGTGGGGAGCACCTCGGCGGCTGCCCTAGTCGGGGAACGACCATGGGGAGCACCTCGGCAGCTGCCCAGTCGGGACGCGCCCGGGCTTGGCATCTGCTCTGCTGTGGGCGCCAGCCCTGCCCCGCGCGTGGCCGCCACCCCGTGAAGTCGCGCATTGTTGTCTCTGAACCTCCCTCCGTGGGTGGGAGCTGACACTTGGCTTTCAAATCCAAGCGGAAATCGCCCAGGCAGCTCAGCACCTGGAACACTCCCCCAGGCGCCCGCAGCCACCGCGGGCAGCCGAGGACCCTCCCCGCCGCTGGGCCTCCGGCCGGGCAGTGCGGCTGCCCCCCCCCCCAGGCGTGGCAGCCCCAGAGAGCTGCGTGTTCAGTGAGTGTGGAAGGGAGCACGGCCGCCAGATCCCAGATCAGGCTCAGGAAAACGTGCGAGCCCCAGACCTGGAGCCGGGTGCACGCGGCTGTTTTCGGCCGCAGGAAGCTCCGGCGTGTCCCCAGCCTGGCGGCAGCAGAGCTGCATGGAGAGCCGGCCCCTGCCCTGCACGTCTCTGCCCACGCACCTCCTCCGTCGTCTTCTCCTCCCTCCTCTTCCCCGACTCTTTCCAGCGGCCCCTGTGCCCAGCCCCAGGCCGCTTGCTGCTCCCGGCCGGCCAGTCCCCGTCTGGACCCCGCTGTCTGCTCCGCGTGGTTCTGAGGCAGTGAGCTTTGTGCGGCGCACGTGTTCACTGCTCGTGTGGGTAACGGGGGTTCCGATCCGGCCAGAGGCTGCTCAGCAGAAAAAATAAGTCTCCAAAAGGGGACAGAGGACCAGCAAATGTCCCCAAGTCGTGTGAGCGCGGCCAGCCCTGCCCTGCCTGGCTGTGGGGACTGCTGCAGGTGAGCTGAGAGGCCCGCAGGCCTGCTGGGGGGCCTCCGCGCTGGGGCAGGTGCCACAGAGGGGGTGAGCCCGCGATGCCCAGGGCCCCCTCGCAGAATCCTGCCTCTTCCTGGGGGAGCAGGCAGGCTAAGGGCCCCTGTGCTAGGTGCGAGCCGAGCTCGGCCACTGGGAGCCAAGGCCCGGGCCCACCTCTAAGGGACGGCCCAGCAGCCTCGGCCAGCAGGGCATGCTGGCGGGTGGGGAGAGCCTGCCCCCCAGAAGCGGCTGGTTTTCATGACCCAGCTGAAGGGACCCCGGGGCGTAGCCTGTCCCAGTGCTACTGAATCATCCCCAGAGAGGCGCGGTCACAGCTCCTCCCCCGAAGACCACGGCCTGCCCAGGTCTGGCCGCTGGAGACCAGCACAAGGGCCCCAGCCGTGTCTGCCGCCGCGTCCATCCACCCGGGGGCCGGAGACGGAGCGTCCGAGGCGCTCCCGGAGGGGCTGGGGGCCGCGGCCCTCTGGCTGGCGCACCTGGGACGCCCCACGTCGCGAGAGGCTGTCTCGGTCTGCCTGTCGCTGCTCAGCCGCGGCCTTTGCTCAAGGACCTACAGGGGTCGCACGGCGCTCGCCACTCAGCGCGACCTGCGACCGCCATCCAGAGAGCGACGCTGGCTTCGTCCTGCCACGTGTGCATCTGCAGGGACAGGAGGAGAGAGGAGAGCAGGGCGGGGCGCCCAGGGACGGGGAGGAGAGGCGGGGGGTTGAGTCACGGACGAGACGGAGAGCTGGGCGGCGGTCAGGCGGCTCGGCCATCAGGGGCGGCGGTCAGGCGGTGTTCTTTGGCTTCGCTTCCCCTTTGCTCCCTGGAGGTGTGGCTGTGCCCCCCCAAGAAGGTGGGGGAGGGCGAGAGGGCAGGGGAGGGGAGACGGAGGGGGAGCTGTGGACTGAGCGCCTGCTCTGTCCGCAGGAAGTGACCACAGCAGCGCCCGCGGCCTCGTGAGCCTGCGCCCTGTGCTCCCTCGTGGCGCCGCAGAGACACACTCACGTGGCCACTCGTGGTGTTATCAGTGAAACAGCAGTAGCGAGGACACGCGTTTCGTGGCTCTTCCATGGGTGTTAGTGCAGAGGACCGTGTGGCTGAGAGGCCCTTGCTGCAGAAGGGACTTGTGCTCTGCCCGAGTGTGCAAACTGGTCCCCGGAGATCCAGTCCCCGCCGTGTGGCGCGGGGAGGCAGCAGGACCTGGGCAGCCCCCCGCGGGCGTCCCCCCAGACCACCCTTCCACTCCGTCACCTGCACCTGCCCGGGGCGAGAAGTAGGACAAGCCGATGGGCGGTGCAAGGGCCCCGCCATTGCAGCTTGCTTCTTTCTGCTGGTGGAATTTCAAGAGCAAACACACCGGTGTTTGGGCCGGCGTTTCAGGGACGTTGGATTTGCAGAAAGTAAAATTCTCGCGCTGCTGGTCTTGCTGCGTCATGTTATCATGACGTCAGTTTAATGAGCTTGAAAAAGTAAAGTCAGTGAAGTAGGAACGACCCGAGCTCTTCATAGGACCAGCGCTGAGCAGTCTCCTGCGAGACTCGTCTTAATTGGGGGGGGGGGGTGTTTATGTGGGGGCACTCGGACAGCGATGTCCAAGAGGAAAGTCTCTAAGGTGCAGACCGCAGGGTCAGTGCATGTTTCATAGCAGACTCACGGCCTCCTCACAGGCTTCACTGCCCGTTCTGCTGCAGAATTGAAACGCGCTGACCCTCTGCGTGAGCATATTAAATGTCGAGCTGAAATCTGTTGGGCAAATTTAAAAGGCGATGTTTAGACAAGGTCTTTGGAAACACCAAAGCCTCGCCCAGATGTGAGAGCTTCTGCTGCGATACGCTTGGAAACCTGAGCAAGTTCTGAAGGGCAGGTGTTAAGCGCCTCTGTGCCCTGTCGGTCCAGGCGGGCATCGCAGGGAGGTGTCCAGGGCCGGGCGCGGTCTGCCCGCAGGGTGAGCCCGTCAGCTCCCCCCGCCGGCTCTGCCCGCTCCGCAGAGCATCTTGTTGATTCCCAGGTGGAGCCGCAGTTCCCAGACGGCTCTCCTGCTGCCAGCTGGGCCCGTCCCCGGCCTGGGCATCTGCATTTGCCACGCCGCCCCCACCGCCCGCACTGGCAGCAGCGGGAGCCTGGTGGGACGGTGCTGTCCTCACGGGCGGCGGCAGCTGCTGCGCCTGGGTCCTGGGGCCGGGCTGGTGCTGGGGAGCTCACGGGGCCGCCGAGACGGGGTGCCAGCTGCACGCGGCCAGCGCTCATGCTGAGGCGTTTTCTCCCCGCCCCCAGGCGACTAGAAGGGGAACGACGCTTCTCTGCGTCGCCCGGGGGGGCTAACGGGGAGTAGCAGGCCCGGGTCGCAGTCAGTCCCGGCCGCGTTCGGATTCAAACCCAGGCCCTGTGCCCTGGCCGCCCCCCCCCCGCCAGCACCGCACCCCGGCATGTCCCCCGGAGCTGGGCAGCGCGTCCACCCGTGCACCCCAGGCTCTGGCACAGAAAAACCCAGTGCGCCCCGTGGCCCTGGTCTCTTAAGGACACCGGGCATTTCTCTTCTGGGATTCTCGAGACGCTCAAGGCCCGCGGCGGCAAAGCTGCTCGGCTGTGACTCCAAGGCCACAGCAGCGCATGTGCTCGAGCTGTTTTAAAAATGAGCAAAATGAGGCATGAAAAGGTGACTTGTTCAAGGTCACGCGCCCCACTGAGCCGGCGAGGGCTCCGGACGTCTCCGGTCTGCGTGAGTCACGCGCCCGCGGCTCAGGCTGGGCTCGTTTCTCCTTGAAGCAGCCGGTGTCCGCAAGGCCGTACCGCAGGGTGGCCTGTCCCGGGCCTCTGGGTGGCCGTAGGAAACCGCCACTGATGTCTCCAGCTGCTGCCCACCCACGCAGGGCCAGGCGCCTAATTCCAGTTAGCGTGGGGGGGCCCTGAGGCAGGGGTGTGCAGGTGTGGGGGGCCCTGTGGGAACCCTGCTCCCCTGGGTTGTGGGAGTGTCCGCCCCCACCCCAGCAGTGCTCTCCAGGTCGCCCCTGCAGGTGGGTCCTGGGAGTGCACACTCACCAGGCGTCTCTAGCCCCTGCCCCTGCCAGCAGGTGCCCCAGGGCTGCATCCCTGCCCCTGCTTTTGGGAGACGCCCACACTTTTGCCGACTGGGGTCCCCTGTGAATAGCAGCCGATAACAGCAGGGAAGGCCACGGCGTCTTCCTGGGAAGCAGACATAAGACGCGCTGGCCCCTTGCCAGGCCCAGCTAATCTGACTTCTCTTATGTCGATAAACTCGCTTCAACCCGTGAGCTCTTTCTGCGCAGTAACATTTCCTTATGGTGGATTAAATTTAAGAAGATGAAAGCAACGCTCATTTATTTTTCATGTTTATCCGTTTCTGATGAAAGCCTCTCTGAGAAGATCTGGCCACACGTGTCCCTCCCAGATTTCCGTCAAGGCCAGGCTGGCACACCCCTCCCCAGCCTTGGGGTCCTTGAGCCTGTCTCTAATGAACACACCCACTGGCCACCCAGCCTGCACCCCAGTCCCGCGCCGAAAAAGGGGGCTCTGCCAGAGGGTGCCCCGCTGGCAGCTGCGTGCGAAACCACGGAGCTCAGGCCCACCTGGGGGCCCAGCCTCCCGGGTGCCGTCTGGCACTCACCCCTGATCTGTGTTTTCCAAACTTCACAACAAAAGTTCAAGAAAAAACTATTAGCTGCAAATTAGATATTCTGGTGGAAGCCTGGAATTATTTTTCAGGACGGAGGGCTCAATTTCCCGCTCTCAGGTGTATGATTAAAATCAATTAAATCACTCTTCCAATGTCAGCCGCAAGATTCTCCTGACAGATGAAATTATGCGAGGAAAGTGTTCTCTTCACTCTCCAGCCTTCTCAGCCACGCTCTCCCCACAGAGGAGATCAAAACGCTCAGCTCGGGGATTTCTGGGATATTTTCCATAAGAACAGCAGCGGTCCCTGGGCCCTGTGCAAGCAGACGTGGTCTCTGGCGGCCACGGCTGACGGCCTGTGCGTGGAGACACATTCTCCACTAGCGGACCCGCAGCGCAGGGATGGGGGCTTAACCATTCGGGGCCGAGCGGCTTCTTTACATCAATGAACGTTTCCTTGGCAGAAATATGAGCGGCCCTTCAAATTCAGGGTGTAACCTCTGCACGTCTCTTTCTGCATGGATAATCCTCGGAGTATATTTCCTGCTGTGAGAGCTCTGCCTTACCCGCCGGGAGGTGGTGCGAGGATTTGAACCCGAGGGGAAGGACACGGAGCCTTCCGAGCTTGGCCAGCGCCGGCGGGGACCCTGCCAGAGCTCTTTGCAAGGAGAGCGGGACGTCCAAGGAGCGTCTCACTCGCGTGGAGAGCGGCAGCGGAGGAGCAACGGTTTCTCACCGACACAGGTGCTTGGATGTGGTTCTGTGCTAACTTCAGCAAATTATTTACCTCTTAATTTGTTCCAACATATGGGCTTAGGTGTGACTTTTGCCCAAGAGACATTCGTCAATATTATATGCTCGCTTGGTCTGGCTTTTTTTAATCCCCCATGGAGGGTTGAACAAATGTTTGCTGCTTTCCAGAAGTTTCCTTCCCTCCTTCCTTCCGCTTTCCTTTCTCCCTGGGCCAGCTCAGGGCGGAATCCCTGAGACTGGTGACCTTTGTCCTATTCTCTGTCACCCTGGGGCGGCTCCCCTTGGGGGAGGGGGCAGCCTGTGTCCTGCTCCTTGGCTGGTGCGAGTCTGAAGACCCCACCGGGGCTGCACCAGGACCTCGCCCCCCCATCCAGAGTCGGTCTCCCTCCCGCCATCTCCAGCCAGCCTGGCGGTGCCCCAACACCCCTCCCTCTGTCAGGCCCCCGCCCCTCCGACGGCGCGTCTCAGCCCTGCAGAGAAGCTGGCTAGCCAGCTCCCTGCCCAGCGCCCGCCCGCCTGCCCCTCCTGCCCCCCACTCTGCGGAGCTGGCCACAATGTCCCCAGTGGCCACTGCTGCCCTCAGCGTGGTCCTCTGCAGCCCCCCTTCTGTCCAGAGGGCCTCTGGCCCATCTAGAGGCCTTCTCGGCCTTCGTTCTAGGAGAGATTCCTGCACACAGCTGTGCCTAAGGGGCAGCCCTGGGGTGAGCCTGGGTGACCCCCAACTTGAAACTCAGCGGCTGCCCCCTCGGAGGCCCCTTGTGAAGATGCTCGACCTCCCTCGGTCTCTGCTCACCCGAACACAGCGAAGGCAGCTGCCAACCCGCGTCGTCAAAGAGATTTCGGTTTTGAATTTTTATCTAGTTGCCCTTCTAGGTGATTTTCTGACCTGGTCTGTGCCGCTTGTTAACTGTTTGAAAGTCTGCAGGTGCCTTAAGACTATGACAATATTTCCTGAATAATGCTCGATGGCGTTTCATCGTTTCATTGCTATTATACCGCGATGTTATATTATGTGTGCTAACAGTGCGCTCGTGTTCACGCCGCCATTCTTAAATGCACTAACTTCTGTAGGCTGACTTAGAATTCCTTTGTCCTTTGTAATTTGTTTCTTTTCCTCTCTCGCCAGAGCTTTCGTTCTAGTCCGCAGTGGGTGGGTTGGTGCCTTCTGGCCTGACTCCATGTTGTTCTGGCTTCTTAATCATCGGTTTTAAATATCCGCCACTATGTCCCCCTTTCAGCATCTCTCTGTGATTCTTGTATGTCTGTTGTGCCGGGTGAATTTCAGAATAATATTTTTGTGCTCCCCACCCTCTCTCAAAAACTTCCCTAGAAAAGAATATTACTCAGTGGCATAAGGGAATTAAATGTAGGTGCACACTAAGGCATGACCAAATCTCAAAGTCACTGTTCAAAAATGCATCAGCAATTCTATCTCTCAGCCCCAGGAACGGCAGGCTAGTGCACTGACAGAACGTGCTTGCCAGGGATGGGACCCAGGAGCAGAGAATTATGGACGGGGTACCTGGGGGCTGGGGTACGTGTGTGAGCGTGTGCAGATGCAGATGCTTAAATAGATGCCATTGATGACGTGCGGTTGCACCTCATCGAAACTCCTAGCGGAGATCGTGGGCCTAGGAGAACAGCCAGCGGGAGAGTTGACCGCTCACACGCTGAGTCTTCTCAGGGAGATGGTCCGGCAAGGCTCCTCCTCCTCTGATGGCGACAGATGTGTCCTGTGGTCGCTACTATGCACCTTTTTATTTTTAACACTCTGTGTGCCGGTGCCCTTTAAATTTACCAGCACTTGGGGCCGGCCATTTTCTGTGCCACCGCATGAGTGGTAGAAGCATTCAATAAAACACACAACTCCTGAACTACTAGGTATTAACACATTGTTTGCTGGTAGTTTTTATCATGCGCTAATGGGTGGCGCGGGCCATTTTTGCTAATTTTTTAAGTATAAAAAAAGTGTAAAAATAAACATATTTATACATTACCCGCATTCTACTGCTAGTCTATAAAAAACATTTTAATACGTGTCCCATGCTCTACTACCATTCAATGTAAAACATATAAATACGTTTCCTGCACACAATGTGTTAAAAAAAACTGTAATATCTCTCATGAAACACCTCACACTTTCACCAAAACAATGTATAAAGCTTCTAGACTGAGGACGATCCAAGAAATAGCTCCTCATAGTTCCAAATAAATCCACCGTGGCGTGAAAAACCGGAGACTGGATGAACACGTATGAATACGTGAGCGGCCGCCTGATACTGGTGACAAAAACACGCACTAATACGTGAGCGGACCACAAAGTGTTAAGATTTATTTATTTATGCACACAAGAGCTGGGGTGCAGGCCAGAGGTGTAGGTTGGTGAGAGGATTCCCCAGAGACAGAGTGGGGAGCAGAACAGGCAGATTGACTGAAGTACCCTGCTGAGGGGAGCAGCGGGGAGACAGGAGGGGTCTGCTGCGCCCTGTGGGAAGCTCCCTGGCCGGGGTTGAACTTGGGCTGCAGTGGCTGCGACAGCTTCATAGGCTGAGACTCAACCCCTGCGCCCCCAGGGAGGCCCCCTGAGCTATTATTTTCTTCTGGCTTTTAAAGGGTTCTCTCCCCAGACTGGGGCACCCTTCGTTTCTTTTAAAAAGTCAGCTGCCCGCTCCCCTCCTCCTGGTCCCTGCCGGCCCCTGCTCTGAGTCGCTCTTGTCTTCGGGTCCCAGTGTGAGCGCGGAGAGGTCCGTGTGTCTCTGAGTTGCCTCGGTCAGTGCTGGAAAAGCCTCTCTAAGATCTCCTGAAACGGTGCCGCCCCGTCCCCGCCCGTCCCCGCCCGTCTGCTGCCCACGCCGCCCTGCTGCGGCCCGCCAGTGCTGGCCCTGCCTGCCGCTGTCCCCCGCTCGCTGTCCCCTCCCGCCCGTCCAGGCCCTGCTGAAGGCCGCTGGCTGAATCCCCGAGTCTGGCTGGGACCTTCGCTTCGGCTGCTGCTGCTCGTGCAAGTTCTCCGCCGCGACTCTGTTTTCCGCTTATTTCCGTGAAGCGTCGCTGTGATTCCGGCCGGAGCGGGGGCTGGGCAGCCCTGAGCCCATCTCCGCCGTCGCGATCGTCCTCATGGGGTTGTGTTTTTTTTAAAGATTTATTTATTTTTGCATACGAACTGGGGTGCAGGCCAGAGGTGCGGGGGGTGAGAGGACTCCCCAGAGACAGAGCGGGGAGCAGAACAGGCAGATCCACTGAAACCCACCGCTGAGGGGGCAGCGGGGAGACAGGAGGGGTCTGCTGCGCCCTGTGGGAAGCTCCCTGGCCGGGGACCGATCTCCTGCCGCAGTGGCTGCGGACAGCTCCACAGGCTGAGACTTAACTCTGTGCCCCCAGAGGGGCCCTCTTACGCACCTTTTTTAAGGTATTATGGGTGGATTTACTTTTTTACTTTTTATAATTAATCGTGTCTTAATCGAGGTGCTGTTTGGATGCCCCCCCGGTGTAGCCTCCACAATGGTGCACCCAGCGCCCCCGCCCCGCCAGCCTGTTGTCATTTGCCCTCCCCAGACCTTCCTCCAGCTGCCCTGGTTAGTTTGGGGGGCTCCTTCGTGCAGATCTTGTACTGATTTTTGCAGATGCCTTAGAAGGTGCAGTTTAGTTTAATTTCACAGCATGCACATTGTCCTTGTAAAACATAATTAAAGAGGAAAGCCTCACCCCTGGTTCGTAACCCGAAGCATTGATTTTAAATGTTTATTTTATAATTGATAGTCCTATTAAACACCTTTATTAGTTCTAATCTTCTCCCAGTCAGTGCAGTTGTTATTATTTTTTTTTTCCTGGGGAAGGAAGGCTTCTTGCAAACAGCTGGCTTTGTGCAGGTCAGGCCATTTTCCTAAATGTGTTAAATCTAAGTCGAGAAAAAAGATATCCTGAATCTGTTCCTATTTTTAGTGGAAATGCCTCAAATCTTTCACGCTGCATACTTGACCCCTGCTGTATCTAACATGGCTCTAAGTATTAAGGAATCACAAATTCGCTCACTGCTCAGAACTGACATTGGAATTAGATTATGAATTTTCTCTGATCTATGTTAGACACCCAGCTAAAAAAAATAGGATTTTTGTTCTCCTTTGACCTGTTGGGATGTTAAATTATGCTGCTAAGTTCTGTAACAGCAGGAGTCACTCTTAGAATAAGAGCTAGGAGGCTCTTGTTCTGCTCGTGTCATTTATTAGTACAGCATAGGAAGTATTATCTTTCTATTAGCATATCACTACTCTCCCATTAGTATATTTAATTAGACTAATTTAATTTTTTTCTCTTCCTAGGATTTTTGTGCCTACAGTCAAAAGTAAAAGTGGTCAGGAGTTTAATCTGTGCGTGTGTCATCTTTTTGGATTTGGACAGTAGCGTTTTTCTGGTCTGATAAAATGAAAGCGGCAGTGGCTCTTCCAAAATATTTTATGCAGCAGGCGCGGGGCGGCAGCTACGTCCCCCGAAGGCAACATCTGGTACCGAACAGGCCCCCAGGCCCAGAGACGGCCAGCTGGAGGGGTGGGAGCAGCCCCGGGCTCGGGGTCCTGCGGGAGGGGTCGGGCAGCTGGCGGCGCTGGCCCAAGCGGGGCGGGCTGGACGACCTTCCGGACTGGGGCTGAGCGGCTGTGGGTCCGGCCTGCCCTGGCCCTGCTGGCCACGCCGGCTGTCTGGTCCACCCAGCACGGGTCAGGCCTGGCCCTGGGAAGCTGCGCCCCAGGCCCTGCTGAGTTGAGCAGGCGAGGTCCCCGGTAGTGTTGCTGGACAGTGGTTTCTTCACATTTCTCAAAATGTGTTCCACTTCAGGAGATTTTCGAATTCTCCAGCCTGCCTCTCTGCACAATAGCCTTTTACAGCTTATTAAGATTTCTGGGTTGTGTATTTATTTGCGTTCCCTCCTTTTTTTATTACACTATCCAGGATTTTGTCTATTTTATGAGGGATTTTTTTTAATGTTTATGACACCAGTCCTTTGACTTATCAGTCCTATCGTTTTTGTTTTCTGAATTATTAATATCTGCCCTTATCTTTTTAATTGTTTCTGCAATTTTAGTTATGAAGTACTTCAAAAAAAGCATAGTGCTGAGTATAATGTAACATGTCCGTTAAAGTGCCAGGCAGATACTAAGAAATGCAAGCTCTGGGCCCTCTGTACTTCCCATCGTAATGTTTCATAAAACAAACTTTCCCAGTACAGTTAGGGCCACACTGTCGTCCCCGCTGCCCTCCCTCACCCTGGGGATACTGGACCCCGCTAGCGGGTCAGATTCACACGCGCACACATATGCACACGTGCTTGCGTGGGATGAACAATAACGACGATTTTGAAGTTGGCGGAGGCGGCACAAAGCACTGAAGAGTCTTTTGTGACGTGGTTCTTTTGCTTAGCGTGATTTCGGGACTTGTCCACTGAGCTTTAGTTCATCCGACCTCATCGATTCTTCTATTACATAACTCTCAATCCTTATTTACCTAATTCTCTGTGAAGTCCTTGAAGTCTGTCTAATGTTTTGTTCTTGGGACCAGTGAGGCAAATAACGTCTTTATAAAAGTGTGCTGGGCACTTGGGCCTCCCTGGTGGCACAGGGGTCAGGTCTCAGCACCATGAAGCTGTCCGCAGCCGCTGCAGCACAAGTTCGATCCCGGCCCGGGAGCTTCCCACAGGGCGCAGCAGACCTCTCCTGTCCCCCCGCTGCTCCCCTCAGCAGTGGATTTCAGTGGATCTGCCTGTTCTGCTCCCCACTCTGTCTCTGGGGAGTCCTCTCACCCCCGCACCTCTGGCCTGCACCCCAACTCTTGTGTGCATAAATAAGTAAATCTTTAAAACAAAAATGTGCTGGGCACCAGGGAGGCTCCTCTCCACAGGCATCTGGGAGCGAGGGCAGGTGAGCCCGCGGCTGGGAGGGGGCGCCTCCGCTGGGGCCCGGGCCCCAGCCGCTGACCTGGGCCATCCATTTCGGGGAGGCACACGCAGTGCCCAGTGCTCTGCACGTCCCCTCAGGTGATCGCGCAGGCAGGATGTCACCTGAGCGGGTGTGGTGCCCAGTGGCCAGCACTGGCCCGGCGTCCAGGCCGCGTGCCCGCAGGGACACCGTCTCCCACGCCTTCCCGCGGCCAGCGCCGGGTGTGGACCGAGAACTTCTTGGCCAGCGCGCTCTCCGCGCCCTCTGCTCAGGGCTGGCGGCTGGGAGGACGGAGGGAGCAGCGGGGCAAGGAGCCTCCCGGACCTCCCGTTCTCTTTGGGGACAGGTTCGAGCCTTTGCTCCTGACCTGACATTCTCTAGCTGCGCACAGAGCGCAGCGTGGTGAAGGCCGAAGCCCGGGCCGGGCCCCAGGGAGCGGAGGCCGCCTGGCGAGAGCTCCTGCCCTGCGGGCTGCACCCGAGGCTGAGCTAAGCGGGTGTGCTGAGGGCTGGGGGCCGGGGGAGCCAGAGAAATCAAGAGTGACTGTTAGATTTTTCGCACAGGCAGCTGGACAGGGTCCCTCCTCTGTGATTGGTTCATAAACGCGGCCTGCTTGTCCCTGGGGTTTTAAGTCATCTTTTATGAATTCTGCCAATTTCTCTGTTAGTGTTTGATATGTATCAACTATCGTTTATAAAATTGCTGGTATTTTCTAGTCTGTAAGGCAGCTTTTCACCTATATGTAGATAAGCTTGTGGCTTGGGACTTCTGATTTTTACTGCGCACTTTCATGGGAAAAGAGAAGCTAGTCCTGCCAGGTGCTGCTGGTTCTGTGCGCCCCACAGTGGCCCTGAGGCCACCCCGAAGTTTGGGGTGTGTGCACTGGGATGTGGAGGTCAGACCTTAATGTTTCCTGTGAGAATAATCTACTACCATTTGGTTTTGAAAAACATCGTTTCCCCCATCTGAATGCCATCGTATCATAGGGATTAAATTTTTGTAGTCAAATATGTGGATTATCCTGCAGACTTTATACCTTGTTCCATTATTCTATCTTTCTATCTCTAGAAACAAGCAGTCCTGGTATCTGGTAGGCCCTGGATCTTACTAACTTTCTAAATTTAGTAAGCTAAATTTCTAAATTTTTTTAAAGATTTATTTATGCATACAAGCTGGGGTGTAGGCCAGAGGTGTGGGGCGGTGAGAGGACTCACCAGAGACAGAGCGGGGAGCAGAACGGCGGATCCACTGAAACACACTGCTGAGGGGAGCAGCGGGGAGGCAGGAGGGGTCTGCCGCTCCCTGTGGGAAGCTCCTGGGAATCGAACTCGTGCTGCAGTGGCTCTGGACATCCCCACAGCGCTGCGTTTAACCCGCTGCACCACCAGGGAGGCCCTGGATCTTACCAAATTTCTTTATGTGTGGCATTGATTGTAGATTTTCTCTACTAGTCTGTTAATTTTTCAAATTACTTTAGTCATCTTTTTATGTTTTTTTAGTGAAATCATTTTAACATTTGTGGAATTAAAACCTTACTAGATCATAATGAGCTTTTAAGAAACAATTCTGTATATTTTTCTTTATGTCCATTACGCAACTCCTTTTTTCAATTGAGGTTTAATTGAGATGTAGTTAGTTTCCTGCTGCTTTTTTTTTTAAGATGTTAAAATCTGCGTTCCTAAGCTAGCAAGATCTAAGCTTCCCTTTCCTCCTCATTCTTGTCCACCTCTGGTGCCTAATGAATGCTTGAGCCCTGCAGTGAGCGATGGGGATTCCTCGCCTACTCTCTCAGTCAGTTTGCGCAAGGGCGAGTGAGGCTCTGTGATGTCTTTGGTCACAGTGGACTCACCCGCAGAACCATCTGGGTCTGGTGATGTTGCGGGGAGGGCTCTCGCACCTCATTCCATTTACCTGATGATTTTACATCCACTCAGTCTCAATTTATCCTTCTATCAGTTTGGGGAATTTTAATTTTTCTGTAGAAGTAGCCATTTTGTCTAACTTTCCTAATGGGCGTGAAGTTTCCGCAGTAACCACTTTCTTTATTGTGATACATAAGCCAGTACGGCGCGTGTATTCACAGCAAAGTGGGGTGCGTGAGGAGGCTGTGTGGCCCGCGTGTCCTGGGGAAACAGAGTCTTCAGCTTCCCAGAGCCCTCCCCGGCGCCCCCGCACCCTAAGCTCTTCCGCTGGAGGTAACGCTCTTCTCGTTTTTTGTGACAACCGTTTTCTTGCCTTTCTTTTATGTTTTCTGTAATACACAAATACGGCATTACATACAAATATATCCATAAATTGCCTAGTAGAGATTTGTGTGTTTTTGAACTTTAAGAAAAGGAATTGTGTTTTATGTATTCCATTATATCTTTTACTCAACATTGTTGAAAATCCATCTCAGTTGCTGTGGAGAGCTGCCACTTGTAAATTTTTATGGCAGTGGAGTTTCCCATTGCCCGCACTGTGGCGATTCATTTATCCTCTCTTTACTACTGGCTTATAGTCAGTGTTGCCAATTACTAATAATGTCGCTATAAACAGTATTGCCAATGTCTAGGACCTCAAATACATAGTTACCTATCAGAAAATATGGCTCTTCAGCTGTCTGAAGTGGTGCTGAAATGCTTTCCAAAGTGGCAGTACCTCTCACCCCTGCCCCCAGCCTGTGGCTCCAGGCCTCACGCCACATACTTGCTGCTGAGACATCTCAGCTTGAGTCGGTCTGAGTCAGTCTGGAGCAGACATCTAAACTCGATTTCAATTTGCATTCCCAAGGTTCCTAAGGAAAAGTAGCATCTTTACATGTTTTATTGGCCATTTGAATTTCTCCTTTTGTGAATTGTCATCCAAGTCGTGGCCCATCTCTCTGCTGGGTCGTCTGTCTCTTCCCCACTGACTCGTAGCGGGTCTTTATAAATTGCAGCTACTGGAACTTTTGGTTCCATGTGTCACCCACATCATTTCCCTTTTGTGATCCATCTTCTTATTTTCTTTATGACATTTTTCTTTTCTATGAAGACTTATATTTAGAGCAGTTTTAGGTTCACAGCAAAACTGATGGGGAGATGCAAGGATCACCCACATACCTCCTGCCCCCGTGCATGCATGGTTCCCCATAGTCAACCTCTCCCACAAGAGTGGTACTTTTGTTACAATTGATGCACCCACACTGGCACATAATTGCCCAACGCCCATAGGTTGCATTGTAGTTGGTTTGGATAGACAATAATATTAATCCATTTTATGGTATTTTTTTATTTGTATGGTATTATAGTGTTTTTCACTCTCCTAAAAATCCTCTGTGCTTCACCTAATCATCCCACCATGTCTTTCTTTAGGGTGCCCTTTGATAACATAAATTATTTTTTTAGAGATGTCTTTATTTATGCATACAAGAAGTGGGGTGTAGGCCAGAGGTGTGGGTTGGTGAAAGGATTCACCAGAGACAGAGTGGGGAGCATAACAGGCAGATCTGCTGAAGTCCACTGCTGAGGGGAGCAGCGGGGAGACAGGAGAGGTCTGCTGCGCCCTGTGGGAAGCTCCCCACCTGGGATCAAACTCGTGCTGCAGTGGCTGCAGATAGCTTCATAGGCTGAGATTTAACCCACTGCGTCACCAGGGAGGCCCAACTTCTTACTTTTACTGTTGACAATTTCATCAAGTTTTTATTTTATGGTTAGGGCTTTTTGCATTTGGTTAAAGAACCTGACCCCCTCTGAAGATTCTGAAGATTTTTCTTGTGTTATCATCTGAAAGCTGAACGCTTCATCTTTCACAATCCACACCTCGAACCGATGTGATGCGGGATTTAAACTAGGAGTGCGGCTTCGGCTTTGAAATGCAGATGTCCGTGTGGCTCAGCACCATTCATGGAAGAGATGGCCCCTCTCACTGCCCTGCTGGGCCCCCTGTAGGTACCGTGTTCTGATGTCGGGCTGTCTCTTCCTTTGGTTTTCTCGAGTTGTCTATCCCTGGGCCAAAGAGGTGATGTTTCTGTGTTTACTATAATTTTGTAATAAATATTGACATTTGAGAGAGCAAAACCAACATTCTTAAGATAATGACATTGATTTACATAGAATGTTTAAACAACTCTTCTTTCCTGTTATAAAAATTTCCTAGCCAAAACTGATTAATACCCTGTACAAATATTCATGGATTCAGTAGGAATTATTTTGTTTAGGGTTTTCACATTTTGTACATAATGGATACAGTTCTGTAGATCTCTTTCTTTGTAATGTCATTTTCTTGTCTTGGCATCAAGGTTATGCAAGCATCATAAAATAAATTAAGAATGATTTATTCTCCATTTTTTCCAAAATAATTTACATAACACCAGTATTATTTATTCCGTAAACATTTGATAGAATTCACCAATGAAGTAACCTGAACTTGGTGTTTTCTTCATGGGAAGGTTTTAAATTAGAAATGTAATGTCTTAAATAGTTAGAGGGTTAGCCATATTTCCTGTTTCTTTCTGTTTCACTTTTGATAATTCATGTCTCTTGAGAAATTGATCCTTAATTAAGCTGTCAAGTTTTTTGTCATAAAGTTATTCATATTTTTACCCATTTTCCACATCGATAGGACCTGTAGTAATTCCCTTTCTTACATTTCCTTTGCATGTGTTTCTTTTTTCATAAATCTAGAAAAAGAACTGTCCAATGCCCTTTTGAAAGCTCTTTCTGAAGAGTCAGTTTTTGCCTTCACTGGTTTTCTCTATTGTTCTTTTTCTATCTTAGTAATGTCTAGTTTCATCATTATGATTTAACTCACCTTACTTGTCCTTCATATTGCTTCTTAGCTTGAAAGTTTAAGATTTTTTTATTTTAGATCTAATATGGTATTTTAATATATAAATTTCCTGTGAGCATTGCTTTGAAAATTTATTATATTTTTATTTCTATTCAAATAAAATTATTTTCTAATTGTCCTTTGATTTTTTTCATTAAATTTTAAGTTACTCAGAAATGTCCTATTTAATTTCTAAACATGTAGGGGTTTCCAGAGAACTTCTTGTCTTTTTTTTTTTAATATAATAGGTATTTATTTTTATTATTCGTATCTTTTACATTATTGTGTGTTCCCCGTAAGTTACCCACTACCTGTTCACTCGTGGAGCCATCACCATAGTCCTCCGTGCTCCCCTCTTCCCCCCTCTTGAGCCCTCCCCCCCCCTCCTTCCCTGCTGAATGTTGCTTTCTTATTTGGCTCCCCTATATTCCTGTTATAAGTGAAACCATTCGATATTTTTTCTCTTTCTTTCTGGCTTATTTCACTGATCATGATCCCCTCTAGGTCCATCCATGTTGCTGCGAATTGCATGTGTTTGTCTTTTTTGAATGCTGAATAGTATTCCATTGTGTATATGCACCACATCTTCTTGATCCAGTCATCTATTCTTGTTAGTTTTTTAATGAAATTCTACTGTGGTCAGAGAACATTTTTGGTATAATTGTGTTCTATTAAAACGATTGTGTTTTGTTTTAGCCTAGTCTGTGGCACGGCTTCATATATGCCACACTGCCTTTGCATGTGAATTTTGTAATTTGCATTTGTGTACAAATGCAAAATGTCTGTTTTGTGTATTTTGCTCTTCATGGGGGTGAAATGGTCTTTCAATTTCCATTAAGTCAAGTCCTTCACTGTGTTGTTAAATCATTTGTATTGCTCGTGCAGTTTTTTGATTACTAACTCTGTGAATGACTGCTGGCATTAACAAATGTGATTGAAATTTACTTTGTGGCAATTTTCTTCTATCATGTTTTGCTTTACATGTTTTGAAGGTTGGTTATTAGGTGTGTGTGTATTTAGGGCTATACATCTCCTGATTAATTGACATTTCACCGCCGAGCATTCGCCTGTTCCGTTACTAGTAATGGTCTTTGTTCTGCAAATTCCCTTGTCTGACATAAAAATAGTCATGGTGCCTATGCTACTTATCTGAAAACACTAGTTTCACTTGTCGTACCTTAAATGGTTTGAGAAGATTTCATATGCTTATTTTTGAACCAATATTGAAGTTATTTTAGTATAAAAGTTGATTCAAATAACCCAGCTCACCACTGCTGAAAGCAGTGCATGTTGCTTTATTCTGCTGTGCATGTTGCTTTATTCTGTTTTCCAACACTATCCACTTCTGTTATTTTCTTGAATAATTTTGCCCAGTTTTTAAACTTTATTGATGAGTTTAAAATGTCCACTTTCATTTTTATTTCTACTTGTGTCTTCTAATAGTTTATCATCTTAATTATTAATTTACTTTTCCTACACTTGCTGCTTTCCCCCCTATTAACTTGTGTTATGAACTTGAAAAAGTGATTTCCAAGTTAAGTATCTTTTTATAGCAACAATCAGGTTGTTATTATTACTAATGCATATTTACATCTTTAACATGTTGAAAGTTCAGCTCTTTGGTGTACTATTGAATAAATGGTAACAAAGAAATATTTATGAGCAGTAATTTTCCATCACCTCAAAATGTTGCAACCCTTATCTTCTCAGTCAATCCTCTTAAAAGTTTTGACATGTAGACTTTTATTATACCTTAGTTCCAGGTATTTTATAAAGTTTACTTTGATTTTTTAAATAAAATACAATAATTTTAGGTTCACTGTAAAACTGAGCAGAAAGTACTGAGAGTCCCTTCATACCCCTTGCCCTCTACACGCGCATAAATTGCACCATTATCAGCACCCCCCGGCAGCACCATGCATTTGCTGCAATTGATGAACCTGTATTGAATCATCATCAGCTTCCGGAGTCCATAGTTTACATTACCCAGTGGTCACTTGCATTGCACATTCTATGGGTTTGGGTAAAAGTATGATGATAAGAATCCAACATGGTGGTGTCAGAGATTTTCACCTCCCTGAAATCCTCTGTGCTATGCCTGATATTCCCCCCCTCCAGCCCCCAGCCCTGGCCCCAGTCATCTTGTACTGGCTCCAAAGTTTAACCTTATCTAAATGTCCTTTGGTTGGAGTCCTACACCATGCACCCTTTGAGGATGGACTTCTTTCACGTGGTAATGGGCATTCAAGTCTCCTCCGTGTCTTTTGATGACTTGGCAGTTCATTTCTTTTTAGCACTGAGTCATATTTCCTAGAGTTGATGCAACACTGTTAATTCCCCCTCACTAACTAACCGAAGGAGCTTGATGGCTTCCTTGTTTTGGCAATTGTGAATAAGTCTGCTATAAACATTTATGCGCAGGGTGTTTTGTGTACATATGTGAAAACATAAGTTTGCAATCTCTTTGGGTAAATACTAAGGAATATGGTTACTGGCATATGGCGGGACTATTTTTAATTTTGCAAGAAGTCCTCCAACTGTCCTCCACTGTGGCTGAACCATTTTTGCGTTCTTGCCAGCCGTGAGTGACAGTTCCTGTTGCTCCATGTTTGAACCAACACTTGGTCTTGTCAGGTTCTGAATCTCAGCCCTTTTAAGAGGTGTGAGGTGGTAACTCACTGCTGGAATTTACAATTCCCTGATGGTAAGTGACATGGAGCATTTTTCCGTAAGCATAGTCCCCACCTGTCTATCTTCTTTGGGGAGGTGTCTGATAAGGGTTTTGACTCATTTTTCAATTGCAGTGTGTATTTTATTTTTGTTTAGTTTTAAAAGTCCTCTTTATATTTTGATGAGTCCTTTGTCAGATGTGTTTTTAGCAAGTGTTTTCTCCCATTCTGTGACTTGTCTTCTTATTCTCTTGACATTGATCTTTCTTGGAGAAGATTTTTGGTTTTTATGTTTTATTTTTAAATTGTATTACTTCTTACTGCGGTATCATTCACTCGCAACACTGTATGTGATACAGGACAGATTCACACCTCTTCAAATGAGTGTTACCTCACTATACCCTCCACCAAATCACCCAGACTCCACCAGAAGTTTCTAGTTTTAGCAAAGTCTAGCTTAACAATCCTTTTGCAGACTGTGCCTTTGGTGTTA
The DNA here is from genome assembly GCA_004024925.1 of Scalopus aquaticus. Classification (NCBI taxonomy): domain Eukaryota; kingdom Metazoa; phylum Chordata; class Mammalia; order Eulipotyphla; family Talpidae; genus Scalopus; species Scalopus aquaticus. The sequence goes on from PVIJ01007607.1 coordinate 22,296, forward strand.
TATCTATAAAGGTATCACCACACCTAAAGTTATTTAAGTTTCCTTCCATAGTATCTTCTAGGAGAGTCATAGCTTTGCAATTTACATTTAGGTCTGTAGATCTGAGCTATTTTTTGTGCAGGCTATAAATCTGAACTTAGATTAGTTTTTTGGCATCTGATGTCCATTTTGTTCCAGCACCATCTGTTTAAAAGACTATCTTTTCTTCATTGAGTTGCCTTTGCTCCTTTGTCACAAATCTGTTGACTAAATATCTGTTTCAGGGCTCTCTGTTCTGTTCCACTGATCTAACTGTCTGTTCTTTCACCAGCACTACACTCTCTTGGGTACCTCAGCTTCATAGTGAGCTTTAATGCTGTGTTAGTCCTCCAGCTCTGCTTCCCTCCTGTAGAGTGATGACTATTCTGGATCTTTGGCCTCTCTATGTAAATGTAGACTCTGCTTGTTAATGTATGGAATAACTTGCTGGGATATTGCTTTGGATGACGCTGAGTCTGTAGATCAAGTTCCGAAGATCTGACATCTCAGCACTATTGAGTCTTCCAACCCATGAATACAGACTATCTCTCCATTTATTTAGTCATTTGATTATATTTATTGGACTTTTGTAATTTTTTCATATATGCCTTATACATGCATTTGTACTTAAGTATTTTAATTTTGGGAGGTAAATGGTGTTATGTTAGTGTAAATGGTGTTATGTTCTTAATTTTAAAGCCCATTTGTTCATTGCTGGTATATAGGGAAGCATTTGCTCCCATTCTAATCACCTTTTACTTCCTTTTCGTGCCTTATTACATTAGGTAGAACTCCCAGTAGATGTAAGGAGAGGTTGGGGGTATGTGCTTGCCTGGTAGCTGATCTCAGTGGGGAACTTGGGGTCCCTCACCCTTGAGAGGAATGGTGAGGGGCCTGGAGTCTTGAGGAGGGAGAACTCAGTGTGTCTGCGGTGGGATTGGCTTGGGGACTGCGGTGGTCAGAGCCCAAGGACAGACTCCAAACCCACATGGCACTCTGGACCATAGGCAGAGACAAGCACAGTTGGAAATCGAAAGCATGTGCTTTCAACCATGTTAGCTCACAGGAAGGAAACAGCCCCCCACTGTGAGAGCAAGCTGGGGGCACTTGCCTTAGAACTCCCTAAGTACAGTCACCGCCAAGTGCTGTCTGATGATTTTCAGATGTCTCTTGCTGCTACCGTCATCTCAAGACCTCATCCAGTAAGGTAACATTCAAATTTATCTTTAAAGAAAAAAAATTTCACCTGAAAAAAATTCCTAGGCAGGGAATTATGTAACTTTGTCTATTATTATTATTTGTCCTTTATCGTTCTACATTGTCCTTTATTATAGTTTTAAGAGCAGAATGAAATTTTGTTTCTTTGTGCTTGGTTCATAGAAATTAAAATTCCCAAGAGGGGGAAAAAAAAAAGTAAAGGGAGACCTTGGATTTGACACGTCTCCTAGAATTATTTCCCCCCTTCAATCCCCTCCTCTTCCTCCCTCCCTCCTCCTTCACCCCCTTTCCTCTCCCCACCTTCTCTCCCTCCCTCCTTCCTTCCTTTTGCCTCAAAAATCAACACCTCAAAGTATGTTTTGGTTTCCATTTGTTTTTACAGTAGTAAATATTTTATTACTTAAAAAGGGAAGCAGTGTTTGTTCTTAATTATTTTTGATTAAATATGCTAATTGCATCTTGGAATACTAATGACACACGGTACTAAATGTTTTAATAATGCAGTGAAATAAGCTGGTGAATATAACAACAAATTAACCTGAAATGACTACATAGCGTTCCTCATTTTAAATTGTAATAACACAAAACAGAGGGAGGAAAATCAAAATTGTGCCATCTAATGCAGAGGGAAAAAACTTTATTAAACAATTTTGGCTTTTTAATGTAAAAGAATTCATTAGGAAACTTGCCTTCTCTACAGCGATGACCGAGAGACTGTCAGCTGGTGGGCGGCCTTACGCTGTCGGAATTCAGGCCCCGATTAAAACACAGCAGGTCCTGGGGCGTGGCCTGGTCTCCTGGCCAGGGCAACCGGAGCCCACGCCGACCCAGAACCCGGGCAGTGTGCCTTGGAGGTCGGAAGCCGCCGCCGCTCCCGGCCTTGCCGTCTGCCTACACCAGGATCAGCTTCTCCTGGTGGTGATTCAGCGGATGTCACCGGCACAGGGAGGAGGGAGCAGAGAAGATTCAGCTAGACCTCCACGTGGATTTAGCAGAGACCATTCAAGATGTGGGATAAAAACAGCATCGCAGCTCAGGCTGCTGCTTCACTGCCTAACGCCGCAGCTGGCGTGTCTGGGGCAGCCCCCATCTGGCCATGCCCCGGTCAGCACCCGCTGCTCCTCAAGGTGGGCCCACAGGGGAGCACGCGGAGCTCCTGCCACCCTGTGCCTCACGCGTGGCCATCAGAGGGACACACCCATCACCCGCTGGGGGCTTACCCAGAAGTCAAGCCCGAGCCTCCAGAGCTGGGGCTCTCACCAAGGACAGCTCTGTCCCAGGGGCCACTTCAAATGTCTGAAGACGGTTTGGTTGTCACCGCCACACACAGTCAGAGAGGCTGCTACAGTCCTGCAGGGAAGCAGCACCCCAGCCCAGGGGGCCGCACCCTGGGTGTGTGAGTGTGTAGTGTATGCGAGTGTGTAGTGTGTAGTGTATGCGAGTGTATAGTCTGTGAGTGAGTGTAGTGTGTGTGGTGTATGCGAGTGTGTAGTGTGTGAAGTGTGCGTGTGTGTGTGTAGCATATGCGAGTGTGTAGTGTGTGTGTAGTGTGGGTGTGTGGGTGTATAGTGTAGTGTGTGTGTAGTGTAGCATGTGTGTGTGTGTGTGTAGTGTATGCGAGTGTGTAATGTGCATGTGTAGTGTGGATGTGTTTAGTGTATGCGAGTGTACTGTGTGTGTAGTGTGGGTGTAGTGTGGGCTGCGAGTGTGTAGTGTGTGTAGTGTGTAGTGAGTGTGTAGTGTGCGTGTGTAGTGTGTGTAGCGTATGCTAGTGTAGTATGAGTGTGAGTGTGTAGGGTGTGTGTAGTGTGTAGTGTATGCGAGTGTAGTGTGTGTAGTGTGTGTGTAGTGTGGGTTGCGAGTGTGTAGTGTGCATGTGAGAGTGTAGTGTGTGTAGTGTGCAGTGTGTGTAGCGTATGCGAGTGTAGTGTTAGGGTGTGTAGGGTGTGCATAGTGTGTAGTGTATGTGTAGTGTGTGTAATGTGGGTGTGTGTGTAGTGGGTTGAGTGTGTAGTGTGTAGCGTATGAGAGGCGAGTGTGTAGTGTGTGTACTGTGCATGTGTGTGTAGTGTGTGTAGTGTATGCGAGTGTGTAGTGTGTGGGTGTGAAGTGTGGGTGTGCGATTGTGTAGTGTGCGTGGGTGTGTTGTGTGGTTGTGTAGTGTGTAGTGTGCGTGTGTGGTGTGTGTAGTGTGTGTGTGTATAGTGTGTAGTGTATGCGAGTGTGTAGTGAGTGTGTAGTGTGTGTAGTGTGTGTAATGTATGCGAGTGTGTAGTGTGTGAGTAGTGTGGGTGTGTAGTGTGTGTGTTGTGTGCGTGTGTGTGTGTGGTGTGTGTAGTGTATGTGAGTGCAGTTAAGTGAGTGTAGGGTTTGTTTAGTGTGTAGTGTATGTGTAGTGTGTGTAATGTGGGTGTGTATGTAGTGGGTATGAGTGTGTAGTGTGTGTACTGTGCGTGTGTGTAGTGTGAGTGTGTAGTGTGTGTAGTGTGTGGGTGTGCGAGTGTGTAGTGTGGGTGTGCGAGTGTGTAGTGAGTGTGAAAGTGTAGTGTATGTGTGTAGTGTGGGTGTGAGTGTAGTGTGAGTGTGTAGTGTGCGTAGTGCAGTGTGTAGTGTAAGCATGTGTAGTGCGGGTGTGTAGTGTGTGTAGTGTATGTGCGTGTGTAGTGTGCGTGTGAGTGTAGTGTGGGTGTGTGTAGTGTGCATGTGAGTGTAGTGTGGGTGTGCAAGTGTGTAGTGTGTGTGTAGTGTGTGTGTAGTGTATGTGAGTGTAGTATGTGTAGTGCGTGTGTGTGTAGTGTGTTTAAGCATATGTGAGTGTGTAGTGTGTAGTGTGTGTAGTGTGCATGTGAGTGTAGTGTGTGTATTGTGAGTGTGGAGTGTGGAGTGTATGCGAGTGTGTGTAGTGTGTGTGGTGTGTGTAGTGTGTGTGTGAGTGTAGTGTATGTGAGTGTGTAGTGTATGCGAGTATGTAGTGCGCGTGTGTAGTATGAGTATCGTGTGTGTGGAGTGTGGAGTGTGCATGTGTGTAGTGTGAGTGGAGTGTGCGTGTGTGTGGTGTGCATGTGTGTAGTGTATGTGGAGTGTGAGTGTGTAGTTTGTGTGTAGTGTATGTGAGTGTGTAGTGTGCGTGTGTGTAGTGTGTGTAGTGTGTGAGTAGTGTATGTGAGTGTGTAGTGTATGCGAGTGTGTAGTGCATGTGTGTGTAGTGTGTGTGTAGTGTATGCGAGTGCAGTGTGTGTGTAGTGCACGTGTGTAGTGTTTAGTGTAGTGTGCGTGCGAGTGTGTAGTGTGCGTGTTTGTGTAGTGTGTGTAGTGTGTAGTGTATGCGAGTGTGTAGTGTGTGTAGTGTGCGTAGTGTATGCGAGTGTGCAGTGTGAGTGTGTAGTGTATGCGAGTGTGCAGTGTGAGTCTGTAGTGTGCGTGTGTGTAGTGTATGTGAGTGTGTAGTGTATGCGTGTGTAGTGTGCATGTGTGTAGTGTGTAGTGTATGTGAGTGTGCAGTGTGTATTGCGTGTGTAGTGTTTAGTGTAGTGTGCGTGTGACTGCAGTGTATGCGAGTGTGTAGTGCATGTGTGTGTGTAGTGTATGCAAGTGTGCGTGTGTAGTGTATGCGAGTGTGCAATGTGAGTGTGTAGTGTATGCGAGTGTGCAGTGTGAGTGTGTAGTGTATGTGTGAGTGTGTGTGTGTAGTGTATGTGAGTGTGTAGTGTGCGTGTGAGTGTGTAGTGTATGCGAGTGTGCGTGTGAGTGTGTAGTGTGTGTGTGTAGTGTGCGTGTATGAGTATAGTATATGCGAGTGTGCGTGTGAGTGTAGTGTATGCGTGTGTGTGCAGTGTGTGTAGTGTATGCGAGTGTGCATGTGTGTGTAGTGTATGCGAGTGTGCAGTGTGTGTAGTGCGCGTGTGAGTGTGTGTGCAGTGTGTGTAGTGTATGCGAGTGTGCATGTGAGTGTAGTGTATGCATGTGTGTGTGTGCAGTGTGTGTAGTGTATGCGAGTGTGTGTGTGCGTGTGTAGTGTATGCGTGTGAGTGTGTAGTGCGCGTGTGTGAGTGTGCAGTGTGTGAGTGTGTAGTGCGCGTGTGTGCGTAGCAACCCGCGGCATGGACCCCGCACTGTGCACGCGCCGCCCGCTGCGCCCCGCGCGCCCTCGCGCGTCTCCCCGCGTGCACGCGCCGCCCGGGCACCTCCCGCCCCGCGCACGGCGCAGGCGCAGCCGCCCCGTTGGCGCACCAGGCGCTGCCCCGCGAGCGGCACGAGGCGGGCGCTGCGCACACCCGGCCGGCGGCGGGAGCAGCCTGACCCAGCGGCCGGAGCCCGAGGGCGCCGTCCCCCAAGCCCAGGGCCTCGGCCCAGCACCCCGACGGGGCAGCCTGGGGCCTGGGGGCAGCGCCCGGCGGCTTCCAGGACCAGCCCCAGACGCTGCCCGAGACCCCACGGCGCTGGCCCGTGGCCACGAGGACGAGGCAGCCGGGTATTTCCAGCCACAAAGCGCGTCCACTCCGCGAGACCCCCAGGGCGACCCCGACGGTGCCTAGTGGGGAGACGCCCACTCCTACAGCCAAAGCCCGACCCACTTTTAGAGACCTGAGGGGGCGGCTGTCACCAAAGATTTCATTGGAGGAGATGGGGCCTTTGATGTGTGGTGACTTTTCATTGGTTGGATGGCGGCCTCTCTCATTGGCTGAGCTGTTGCTGGGCAAAGGGGAAGCGCCTTGTCTTCCTGGCGGGGGGGTGGGGGGGTAGGGGACAGCTGTTTGCCAGGTGCACCTGCCGCCTCCTCTCCCACCCCGTTGATATCATTTAAATGGGTCTATAGATTAATTTGCTGAGGCCCCTATGGGCGCACCTCTTCCCCTGTTGCCCCACTGAAGTCTAATCATCTCTGATGTCTCATCATCTTATTCCGTATAAATATTTAGTGGGCTCTCGTTTGAGATCCTTTCCTTTAGAAGCGTGTACAGCACTGGCCTCACAAGACCTGCTCTGCCAGGGCTGAAAACATCTGCACTTGGGGCTGGCGGGGGGGGCCTGTGTGGGCACGGGCTTTGTGGGTTCCTGTGGACGGCGTGTCCACCCGGCTGCACCGCACGTTCAGAGCGTGTTTGCCGGACGTGTGGCCCCCTGGTTCTCGTTACTGAGCCTGTGACCGTTCCGGTCCAGCCCTCAGTGAGAAGGGCCACCCTGCTGGGGGCCCCCCAGCGCCCCAAGCCAGCCCCACCGCAGGGGGCGCGTGGGCGGGCAGCCGGGCCCGCGCCAGCAGGTGGGAGGACGCGGCCGGCGGTGGGGGCGCCGAGGTGTTTGCAAGGTGCCGGAAGAACAGACTCGCTCAGGCCGCTGTCATGAAGCCGCCGTTTCACGAGTGCGCCCTCTGGGGTTCGGTTGCACGGCAAGCACGCCCACGGCCGGCCTCCCTGCGGGGCCCCTCTCCCGGCCACCTCCCCACCCGCGTTTCCCGGGGCCCAGATAGCAGCAGACGCCAGGACAGAGCCTGGGGTGCCGCGGACGCCGCTGCTCCAGGCCGCAGGGGCGGTGGACAGGGAGACCGCGGACGGAGGGGCGCGGGCAGGGGCCCAGGGTTTGTGCCCCGGCGAGGCGCTGGGGTCCCAGGCCGGACCGGCTCCGCGTCTGCTCTGGGCCAGGCAGCAGTAACAGCAGCACTCACAAGCTGCTCCCGCGGCCTGGGGTCCCCGACATGGGGCTAGAAAGACGTCGGTCATTGACCAGACAAGGGGGTGCAGGGCCAGGGAGGGGCAGACGCGTCCTGCTCTGGGCAACTCGTGCACCCCGGGCGGGCGCGTCTCATCACCCGCTCGCCTCTGGCTGGATCTGACCTTGAGAAGAGCGTGACCTTGACCTCGAAGACGAGCCCGGCCCCGGAGGAAGCGTCGGGCTAGCGCGGGCCGGGCCTTCGGACGGGCAGGGCGGGTCAGCGTCGCGGCGGCTGCAGTGTGGCCGCAGGCGGGCAGGGCGTGGGGGCTGCGTGCTTAGCTTGCTCTCGGCCCTTGACACAGGAAGAAGGAAAAGGCTCTCGCGTTTCTCCCTGAGGCTCGCGTTTAGCCCGCGACCGCGACGCCCTCCCGCTGGGCTCCAGGCTGCCGGGAGCTGGGCGCGCAGACACGCACTCCCCGGGGCTCCTCGCCAGCAGCCAGAGAGACCGAGGCCTGGGCACAGGAGCAGCGCACAGCCTCTCGGGCCCGCCCGCCGCTGACCTCTCCGGGTGCCGAGCAGACGCCTTCTCAGCTTCGTGCTTGGCCTCCTGCGGCCTCCGCACTGCCCGCCACAGACGGGGCGCCGCGTCTCCCCAGTGGGCACGCGGGGCCAGCACACTGCGGGCAGCCCCGAAATACAGACTCTGCTCATGCGCGGCCCCCCGTCCTGCGACCGCGTGAGACCGGGTGTGCGGAGAGCGGGGCGCTCGCCGCTGTTTGTCGCGGGTCGGGGGGGCACACCTGCGTGGGATCACACACCTGTAGGAGCTGTCCTCCAGGAATGGGAGCCGAGGCCGCTAACACGCCTGCACCGGTGTCTTTGCAACCGCAGCAGGAAAAACAAATCTCAGCGGCCCTGAGTCTTAGGGTCCCCGGCCCGCGTGGGGCGCAGGGAGGGGCGTTCACAGCAGGAGGGGCTCTGCAGGCCGCTCTTTTGAAGGCGCGGGGGAGAGTCCGCGGTCTGAGGACATGCCTGGACGCCTGTCAGCGGTCAGAGACACTGGGAGCAACAGCCCTGGCGCCGGGTGCGTCTGTCCAGCGCGGGCCAGCCACCGCCAGGGGCACGGGCGCGTCTGCCTGGCCTGGAAGCGCACGCGCCTGTTGGGGGCTGTTGTCTCTGGCTCCTGGGGCTGATCCTGCACCTTTCTCACTCGTACAATATCCTGTCATTTAAATTACTTTGCAGGGATCTTAGGGTTCTTATTTTAAAATAAATATTAAACAGCTAACTCCTTGATGCCGTCTGTTTTTATGATTGTCTTTTTCTCCTACAAGTGGCTGCAGGGGCAGGCTTTCAGAAGAGTCCGGGACAGTCCGCTAAGTCCTGGGGTTATGCGGGACAGGGGGCGCAGAATCCCCAGCAGGCCCTCGCTCTGACCCCCTCCCACCCGGCCCGTTGCTGCCCGCGCCCCACCGGGCCAATCTGACGACCCAGGGATGCGGGCATGGGGGACATCGGCTCAGCCTCACCAGGCCCTCTGCTCCTGCCTCCGGCAGCCGGGCAGCCTCGTAACCCTCCTGGGGACTGGAGCCAAATACCAGGGTCCCTGCACTGGGCTGCGCCCTGGGAACCATCTTGTGCCAAGCCCAGGTGAACTCGACATCTAGGGTGCTGCCTTGTATTACAGCCACACTGCACACTCACACGAGCTTACACAGGTGCACGCATGAAGTGATAGAAGACACACACACACACACACACACACACACACACACGTATATATCGAAAGTGTTCATTTTCCATTTTCACTGGACTCCTTTCTCCCCCCACTCCCCCTGCCAATGTCTGTGCTTTCCCCAAGCTCACGGACCATCATGAAACATTACCGTTCAGACAGACCCAGGATTTTATGGTCTTGGCTTAAGCTTTAAAAACCGCACCCGTAGGATCTCTTTGCATCCTTTGGTCCTCAGCTCAGCTCCGACACTGGCTGCCACTGACGCCTTTTCCTGCAGGCTCCGGTCGCAGGACCCCGCTCTCCCTTAGCTGGGAATCTGCCCTGCCTCCCGGACTTCCCGATGAGCAGTGCAGGGAGCAACCTGCCCCCCCCTTCTTGGCCCCTGCAGCCCCCATGCCCGCTGGGCCACCTGTGCCAGGAGGGGCTGCAGGGTCGAGGGGAGATTCTCCCCTAGTTCCAAAAACTGTGGCCTAAGCACTTTACAAAAAGGACTGCTGCTCCATTACTCTGCAAGTGACGAGAAACAGAACACTCTCTCTTTGCCAGTCGTGGAGTATAAATCGGGTCGATCGCTGTCACTGCAATCCCTGCCTTCTCGCAGTTTGAACACTTCTCCCTTCTCTATGGGGTTATTAGCCTTTTTCTTGTCAAATTATGAGAGCTCTTCATACATGTAAGACTTGTTAAATATATATAAAATGTCATGTTATTTATAGTATACATTTTATGTGATATAAATATTACTTTTATTATATTCTTATAAATATATATTATATATAAATGGCATGCTACTATAGAAACTTATGTATTATATAACAATAAATGCCATTTTCTATTATATTATTTATATTTATAATATTTCATATTATATCATTTATATAATTATTTGTATAATTAATTTATATAAAATATAAAGTGCATATTATAATATACAAGGTTCTATAATTAATATTAACATTACTCACTATTGGTTTTGCAAAATTTTACCCAATCTAATTTTTGTTTATTGACTATTTTTATGTTATATTTCATCATTAAATATTTTAGTGCTTTACATAGTCAAATGACTTTTTGAATCAGCTGAATTTCTTGCTTAAGGAGGTCTTTTGGCTCTTAAATAACTTGTAATTACCTAGTTTTTTTGGCAAGAGTTTTCTTGTTTACATATAATAGAAAGAATAGGGGACCAACTTCATTTTATTTCAAGAGCATAAGCAGTTGAAACAGGTCCATTAAATAATGCATCAATTTCCCAAAATTAAAATGCAACTTGCATACTGCACTAAATTAGCATATGCAGGGACCACATCTTACCTACACCTTACCGGGCTAACATCACCAGGGCGAATAAGTGTACACTCCTCTAAGTACTTAAAAACATGCCTATTGTCCAAACTTAAAACCACTTTGTCATTGTTTTTCAATCTGTTCCACTTTTGCGTGTTGCTCCGACCTCACCCACAGTGACACAAGTACAGTAACTACAGTATGTTCTGATAGCTGATAAGGAGGTCCTCCCCCTCCATATTTCTTTCCCACATTTTTCTTGACTATTATCTGATCATTGTTTCTTCTTTGCCACATGTGGAGGTTTAACATATTTGCTACCATGTAGAAATCTAAATTACACACCTTGCTACACATTCCCATTGGCAATCAGCCTCGTAACCACCGCCCAGATCAAGCTACAGAACATCCCCATGAGGAGACGCCACCTGCGCCTCCCAGGATGTCCTGCCGAGAAGCCGCGGGCTGACCTCGTCCATGGCGGGCCAGCCTGCGGGGTGCTGGACCTCACACCAACACCACCAGCGTTTGCAGTCTTTGGTGCAAACTTCTGCCAGACAACACCACGTCCCTGAGATGCACTTACGTGTGGTTCTTTCCACCACGTGGTGTGCGTACAATGGGCTTTCTGCACACAAGCCCCCAGCCCCGGACTCAGCCAGCCACAGGGTGAAAATGCGTAAAATGTGAACTACGCGGCGAGACCTGCGGGGCTGTGTCTGCGCTGAAGCGGCTGAGTTTTTCTTGTTATTATTCCCTGACAACACGCGTCGGGCCCATCTGCATAGCGTCTGCACAGAATCGGGACTCACCAGCCGTCGCGGGCGGCCCGAGCAGAGCGCGGTGCGCAGGTTACATGCAAATAGCGCGCAGCCCACACCCGGGACTTGCCGGGCTGGAAGGATGTGCGGGTCTGCAGGCGTCCCGGCGCCAGTGCCCTCGAAGCGGGGCTGATACCACGACGTAACCCCCATTCTGCCCCTGAAGAGTGTTTGGGCTCTCTCCAGTTTGGGGCCCCACAAGTACAGCCGCTCCAAATCTCGCAGGTCTTGCAGGGAGAACACAGTCCCATTCCCCGCGGGTCTAGACCTAGAACCACGCCCAGTGGCTCTGTGAGCTCAGCCTGAGCAAACGGGGCGAAGTCTTCCAGAGGGCAGCAGCTGCACCCCCCACCCCCCAGGACAGTGACAGGGCCTGCTGTCCCCTCCCGGGGTGTGACATTAACGTTGCCCATCATTTGAAGCATTGCGTGAGCTGCAGCCACGCCGCACTTCACACCCTGAGTTCAAGAGGGGCGCGTGTTTGCAAGGGCTGGTCCGCCATCTTGGTGGCGACATTGAGGAAGACCGAACTCCAGCCTTTTGTCTACTTTCGGACTTGTTCTTTCCTGACTGAAATGTAGGAATTCTTTAGTATTCTGGAGCCGGGTCCTTGGGTAGGCAAACTCTCTGCAAGCACCACCCCTCTTCCCGTGGGCCTTTAGCTCCTGAGGGCGTCCTTGGATCAGAGTCCCCAGGCTGACCGGTCCATGCACTTCCCTGTACCTGCTGGCACGACAGCCCCCTGGCCGCTCAGACAGAGAACACGGGACAGAGGTGACTTGCAGCATTACTGTCATCTGGCCACTTCGGAGGCTGGGCGTCCCACACCGTGGTGTCCATGGGGTCTGTGGAAGGGGCTTCCCTTACTCGCCAGTGACCCTTAGCCCATGACCCTGCTCTTGAGGGGCTGGCCAGCCTCTGCCTCCATCCCCATGAGGCTGGTCCCATGTCCCTTTCCTGTGTGTCTGTGTCCAGGTGTCCCTTTTCTGTACGGACATGTTGAGTAGGACTCACTAATGCCCTTGCTGAAACTCCATCGCCCCCTTCAGACCCTGCTTCTGAAAAGCGCCCATTCCAGAGTGTGGGTGCAGATCTCAGTGCGCCTCAACAGGGCAGGACCAGCCACACATGGGGTCCTGCCTTTGTCCCCCTTCTATCTGTGCCTTCCCCCAGATCTGGAAATATCCTTCCATGTTTTCTTCTAGGAGCTTGGTCATTTTAGCTTTGGCATTGAATCTTCTGTCCCTCTCAAATTAATCTTTGAGTCATGTGAGACAGTGGTCAGGGCTATTTTTATCCTGCACATACACTGCAAAAAGTCCTCCTGTTCCCCACTGACTTGCAATAGGGACTATGGCATAAATCAGACAACAAATCGATCCACTTGTCTGTCCTGGTCCAAAAACCTCACTGTTGAAATAACTGCAACTTGGTAGAAAGTTCTGATAAACTGGAAATCGTCCAACACATTGCTTTGTTGTTGCTCTGATGACCCTAGGTCTTGTCTTTTCTATATAAAATTTAAATAAATTCTCATGTATCAATATATTTTATCATTTTCTTTGTCAATATAAATGTTCACTTATAAATCTGCACACATGAAAGAATCTTGGCATTCTGGGTGGAAGGGCATTGAAAGGAAAGGCCATTTGTGGGGGAAATGAGCATAATAAAATACTAGGTCATTTATCTGTGAACATAACACATCCCTCCACTTATTTAGAGCCTCTTTATTGGTCATGTTTGATAGTTTTCAGTGAGAAGACTTTCATACTTTTTGAAAATAATTCTTAGGTAGTTGATATTTTTGGTATGATTTTCTGAATAGCATTTTGATCCTCTATCCATGTGTCACTAGTGCGCAGATAACCTGACGCCTATGTCAGCTCATGTGAACTACAGCTTTGCTGAATTCACTCGCTGTTGTAGTAACTCCTTGGCTAATTTTTTGAAAGTTATAATACACAATCATGCACTCTGTACATCACATTTTTTCCTTTAAAATTTTACTAAGGAACCACAAAAACCCCCGCATATCTAAAGCTCTCCTGACTAAAAGGAAAGAAAATGGAAGGATTTCACTTCCTGATTTCAAACTATACTATAAAGCCATAATGATTAAAACAGCATTGTACTGGAACAAAAACAGACACAAAGACCAATGGAACTGAATAGAATACCCAGAAATAAAGCCACATATCTATGAACAACTAATCTTTGACAAAGGAGCAAAGAAAATGCAGTGGAACAAGGACAGTCTATTCAATAAATGGTGCTGGGGAAACTGGACAGCTACATGCAAAAAAATGAAGCTAAGGGCCTCCCTGGTGGCACAGCGGTTAAGCGCTGCGCTGCGGAGCTGTCAGCAACGCGCGATGCAAGTTCGACGCCCAGCCAGGGAGAATCCCACATGGTGTGGAAGACCTTTCCTGCCTCGCCCGCTGCTCCCCTCAGCAGTGTACTTCTGATCTGCCTGTTCTGCTCCCCACTCTGTCATTGGTGAACCCTCTCACCATCCCACGCCTCCGGCCTGTACCCCAGTTTGTATGTATAAATAAATCTTTAAAAAAAAAAGACTATTCCTTAAAAAAAAAAATGAAGCTAGACTACTACCTCACACCCTGCACAAAAGCCAACTCAAAATAGATAAAAGACCTGTATGTAAGACCTGAAACCATAAAATTTATAGAAGAAAGTATAGGCAAAACTCTTACATGACATACATCTCAGCAAAATCTTTAAGGACACATCCCCCAAAGTGAAGGAAGTGAAGGACAAGATAAACAGCTGTGATTACATCAAAATAAAAAGCTTCTGTACAGCAAAAGAGACATTAACGAAAACTCACAGACACCCTACCAACTGGGGAAATATCTTCGCACACAATACAACCGATAAAGGACTGATAACAAAATTCTACAAGGAGCTCACACAACTCAACAAAAACAAAGCCAACAGTCCAGATTCTGTGTCCAGGGACAGAGGCCATGAGAGGCCGAGTCGGGACGGGCTCATGTGTTTGGGCCCCTCCACAGGCTGCTCTCCGGCTCGGGGAGAAATTCCCACAATACTCAAGGCCTTCAAAATGCTGCAAAAGCCCTTGCCAGCTGCCGGGGCTCAGAGAGCACCCCACAGCCTGGCCGCGCTGACGATGACCACAAAGAGGCACCCCAAGAGCTGGCCACGGAGAGGGGGCTCCGGAGAAGCCTGGTGCAGGGAGAGCCTGGGCCCCGGGCCCCCGCTTCTCTCTGAGTTGGTTCAGCTGCCCGCCTGAGGCCCTAGCCTCCTCCTCCCGCGGGAGAACCCTCTGCCGGCTCGAGCCCAGCCTGGCGGCGGGCGCTGCGCGGGGCAGCTGCGGAAGCTCATCTCCTTGGCTCCTGCCCTTTCTCTGTTCTGCAAACCCACAGGCCCGGGCAGCACAACAGCGTGAGGACCACAGTGAGGTGTAGCGCGCCAGCCCACGCGTGTTTACTTGACCTTATGGTTTTAGGGTCCATATAAATCTTAATTGCACCGTTAAAATATGGTAAATATCTTTATACAGATTAAGTGATAATAGGAATTGGCAGGATTTTTTTTTCGGTGAATTAATCTTAAAATAAGCTGATTACCCAAATCTTTAACCAAGCAATGACTAATCCAGAATCTAAACATTACTTGGATAACATACATTCAAACAAACATTTTTTGTGGCAAATATTAGCAGAAACCAGGCAATACTCGGGGTGGCGCGGGGCACACTGCTGAGAGGGGTGACCCTGCCTGGACTCTTAGGGACTTTGGACAAAATGAACTGAAACATCTGGGGGAGACAACCAGGGGGCCTAAGTGAAATTCGTGTGATGAGAAAGCTAAAAACATCGCCTGGGTGAAACCTGTCAGTGCAAACTATCACTAATAAACTCTGCCTCAGTGGGAGAGAAGCGCCAGGACATAATCTTCACTGGCAGCAGCCTCCTGAGTGGCGTCGTTTCAGCATCGGCAGGCGGCTCTTGAGCTGAGCTTGTTGCCCCCCTCGCATGGGCTAGCGCGAAGCTCAGCACGTCTTATTGCTAGTCTTGACCACAGAGTATGCGCTTATTTTTCAAATTCCAGGCATGATATTGACAAATAGCTACTTGTAATATACATGAAAGACGTGAGTCATGACGATAAAGTGCAGGCCCCACACCCTGGGGTAAACGGAAGGGATCAGGGTCTTTGCCCTCCTGCCGTTGGGATCAGGGATGAACACCTGTGTCTCGCATGGCGCCTGATAGTTGGGCGTGCGTGAGTGGGCCCCCGCCCCCGGCGCCTGGTCGCCTCTCTACAACGGTGCAGAAGGAGCAGGAAAAGCCTGAAAACGCCCCGAGGGCCGCACTGTCCTTTACCCGCCTGCCCGGACCACAGAGAACCTGCCCGGCCTTGCGGCCGCTACACACCACACCAAAATTCAACCAAATCTTTGCCCCAACAGCTACCCCCTTGGCCCCATTTGCCCTCACTCCAGAAGTTACCTGTGAAAGGCAGGATGACCGCAGGGAACACAGGTTGCCCGTGGGGCTGCGCAGACGAGCCAAAAGGAGGACGGAGTCCTGAAGCCTCCGGGGCTTTTAGGCTTTTAGTGGTCTCTTGCAGGCAGGCAGCCAGGCGCAGGGCAGGCAGCGGGGCCGGGGGGCTGGGGGCCGGGGGCCGGCAGGCCTCCCAGCCCCCACAAATCTTCACTCTCTCAGGCTCTCTGGCGGCGTCTCGTGGCCTCTGCCGCACCCCAAACAGAAGGTCCTCTGCTTCTCTGTCTCTGCTGCTGCCCCCTCAGCTTCTCCGCCCCGGCTCTGGCCCAGGTGCGCCCGCTCACGCAGGCCACGCCCACGCCAGGTGCCGCCGTCAGGCCTGCGCATGGGCCCGCAGGGGGGAGGGCGGAAAAACCTGACATTCTCACTTACCCTGCAACCCACACCCCCAGGGTTTTTTTGCCACAGAATTCACACATTTCCCCGAGCGGATATGAGCAAGACCCAGAGAATCAAACAGTGCGGCAAAAACAGCAGAACACAAGTAAGCCCAGGGGGGCACCAACCTATGAGCAAAAGGCAAGATTATTGGTTCCGACATGACCCACCGATTCTGCTGCCGGAGGGCCTGCGCATTCAAGGCGGAGACCACACCGCACAACTCTTGAGACTGGCAACACTCCCTTTGGGGCCAGTCGCCCAGTGTCCGGGGCACTCTCTGCCGTCGCTCCAACACCCGGCTTTCCCAGCCGCCACTGTGACGCGCAGACCCCGCACTCTCCGGCTGCGGTGGCCGCCCCAGCCACGTCCCCCGCCCGTCCGGGCTCCTCAGCACCTCACTCTTGTCCAAGCGAACAGGGCATCACACACAGGGGGTTTGAAGAGACTCACTGGCTTTCCGCAAACTTTCAGCCGCTTAGCAGCCGCTCAGAGCTGCCCAACCTTGGCACCAGGTTTAGCCTTAAGTTGGCTTTTACATACAGCTCCTCTGCCAGGCTGCAGCGACCCTCACACGAGCCTGCTCACGCCTGCCCCTTCCTCTACTCTGCCATCGCCTCTCTGGGCTGCGGCCCTGGGGGTGCCAGGCAGTGCACAGGCTGCTTTTGGCCACGGGGGCCCACCGGCCACCCCCGACTCCCATCCTCTGGGTGCATAAATGAACCTTCCAGCCCCAGGCCCCATCATCATAACTCAGTTCGCCGGTGCTTTGCTTTTGTGATGAGTCTGCGGCCTTGGGTGTGTAGCTGGGCCTTGCCGGCCGTCTCCTCCTCCATCTGAGGTCTTCTCCCTCTGCCCCCGGACCTTGTCCACCTCCTGTGCAGCCTCTTCGGGTCTTCTAGAAGCTCCTGGACTCTGTGCTGCCGTGGCCTCCAACGCTGTCTGGACTCGCAGTCTCTTACACCTCAGTGCCTCCTGCGGTCTTCGGAGAGCTCCATGCCTGTCTGTGCCACTGACGCCAACTGCAGCGGCAGGTTGCCATCAGGAGCGGGGGTTCTCTATAGAGCTGCGCAGACAGGTCAAAAGGAGGAGTTCTAGAGTCCTCCGAAGATGCCAGGAGGGACTGAGGGGTGGCAGACCACGAGCTGGACAATGCTGGACGTGCCACAGATGCGCAGGAGATGGGCCAGAGTCCAGGAGCTGCGAGAAAAAGCCGAACACGCTGAGCACAGGAGCAGAAGCAGCAGAGAGACAGAGAGACAGCACAGGACCTTCCGTTTGGGGTGCAGCAGAGGCCACGAGACGCCGCCAGAGAGCCCGAGAGAGTGAAGATTTGCGGGGGCTGGGAGGCCTGCTAGCCTCCCGGCCCCCCGGACACCCTACCTGCCCTATACCTGGTTGCCACTTTAAGAAACTAGTAAAAAGCCACCGAGGGCTCCAGAACTCCCCTTAGATCTGTCTGCGCTGCACCACAGAGAACCGTGCTTTCCTGGTGTGTTCTTGCCGTTACGTTACCCCACCCTGAATATCTGCTACTCCTCCTTTGCCTTTTTGTGTATTTCTCTGAAGTGGTTATATCACATATGTGTGTCTACCCGCACATTGCATTGATTTTACTCATTTCTGAGTGGTATGAAATGAAAACATAGTCTACCTGTGTCCCCATATTAAATGTAGGATTTAGTCATACTGTCATTTGTACCTGTATTTGCATCGCTTTAAAATGGTCTATTTTAAGACCTCCAGATTTACTTTATCTGTTTTCTTGTGCATGAACTTAGGGTGATCTCTGGTTTGCTGCTGTGAGCAACACTTCTCGGAATATCTGTGTACGTGCCTTCTGGCACACAAATGCTGTTAAATCTCTGAGTGTGAAATAATTTGGTCAAATACTCATATTTCAAAAGGTCAAAGAATTTTCCATAGTTGTTGCTACAAATTTTACTTGGTTCAGCTGTAAGGAAAACACCAACAGATTCCCGGCCTTAACAAGACTGGGGATGCCAGCCTTCCAAAATCAGCCCAAGTAGTAATGGAAGTTACATTTGCGTGTCTTTTTTCTAATTTCCTAAGACCATTATTCCACATGTTTAGCTGCCATGTGTGTTTCTTTCCAGGAAAATTATTCTTCTCATCTTTTGTACATTTTTCCATTGGGTCCATTGTGTTTTCTTATTGATTTGTAGAAATCCTCCTGAGTACAGATACAAATCCCTATTCAATCACAGGTGCTATGACTATCTTTTCCTAATTTATGGCTTGCATTTCCAGATTCTTCCTGTAGATCTTGGTGAATAAATGAAATGAGATGAGATGCATCAATCTTTTCCGTCATGATATATGTCTTAATTTTTTTAAATCCTTTGCTCCCTCTAAGATATAAATGAGAAAAACTTAACTTGATCAACTTTCAGGAGACAATGGGACTGTCATTAACATTAACTTAAAGCCACCTGGAACTGATTTTCAAATGGGTTGTGAGGCAGGGATCAGGTTTCATTCTTGCCCATGAAAATAACAATTGGCCTCTGATTGGTGTATCAAGTAGTCCTTCCTTCACATTCCAATCTCAATTACCCACCCTATTTTGAGCCCATCCTCTGTATTTCTGGGGGTCATTTTCTGATTCTTTATTCTGCTCCTCTATTTGTAGGGACTCATGGCAATCCCAGGTGGCTTCCTGATTCTGTCTCCTAAGGTAGACCCAGGATAGGTAACCCCCCCACCCCTGCCATCTCATCCTAATTCAGAAGAACAATGGCTCTACTTTAAAATAAATCAGTCTATTAGCATCTTTTTGGAATTGCATTAAAGCTAGACAGCAATTTGTGAATAATTTGCATATCAACCCTAATGAGTCTTTCCATATAAATGCCTACTATAGTTTCTCATTTGTTTCAATTTCTTGATATATTAATGTTTACAATAACTCCCATAAAAGATACTTTATTTAATGTTCTGCTATTGAAATTGATATTTTAGTATTCCATAATCAATTGCTTCTGTTGTAAGAAATTTATTTTTGTAGGTATTTGTAAAAAGATATTTTTTAATTTTCTATATTGATAATCATGTCACTGACAACTAATGACAATGTCTTGTCTTTCCAACGCTGTCACCTTTTATTTATTCTTCTTGTCTTAGTGCAATGAATGGGACTTAAAATGCAATGTTGATTAGGCATAGAGTTCAAGCATATTTTATTTTTTCTAATTTTAAGCACAATGTTTTTGCATTTGTTAGGTATAATGTAAATGTTTAAATACCTTTCATCAGGCAAGAGGAAAGATTTCCCTTATTAGTTTACTGGCAGATTTTATAATACATTGATTCTCTTTAAAGCATTATTAAATGCTTTTCCATCATTGAGAATCTATAAATGTGAGGACGGCATTTTATTTTCTAGTATTAAAGTTGTGTTTCTGGTACGCATCCAAGTTGGTTATGGTGTATTATCTTTTATTACATAATACCTGCTATACCTGTTTGCTAATATCTTTGTGTAAGATTTTTCTGTCCATGTTCATGATAAGATTAGACATTTCCTTTCTCATACTGTCCTGTCTGGTTTTATACCAAAGCGTCATAAGCCTCATCAGATGAGCTGAAGAGAATTCTTTTTTCCTTATTTTCTCTGGAGTATTTGGGGCATTTTGAAATTATTTTTTGCTTTCTTATTGTAAGGCTTACTGACACAGAGATTCAACCTTGGCATTTTGCCTTTGGGAATGTTTTGGCTTCATTTTAACCCTGGGGTAATGATCATAGGACTATTTAGGTTTTCTGTTTTTTTTTTTTTTCTTGTTCATGTTTCAATTAGTTGTGTTTTCCCAAGAATTTATCCATTTTATCTAATATTTACATTTAACATAGTTTTAATAATATTGCTTCATCATTTATTTGATTTTTCTTTTATTTTAATTTCTAGACCTATATCATAATCTAGTTTTATTCCTAAACTTGCTTTTAACTGTGACACTGATTTTTTATTAATATTTAGTGCTTTGCTAACTAAATTTTGAGAGCTTCCATATTTCTAATATATGCAGTCAAGGATTTAAATTTGTCTTGATTTCTTCACTTGATTTATTTCATAAATTAGTCCTAAGTATTTTCAATTTTTCTAATATTTTCGATTTTATAATTTCCTTTTTTATCTTAAATTAACTTAAACGTTTTCCAAATGTAAGGACTTCTCTAGGCACCTATTTTCAGTTCCTGGCATATTTAGCAAGCTTACAGCACCCTGATTATACTCCTTAGGGATTTTCAGAGGCTGAAATTATGGCTTAGCAAGGGCTCAGAGTTAGCCGTTGTCCCAACTGCCTTGTTTCGTGTATTATTCCCTGCTTCTGCTTGCTGGAATTCATCTTCAAGTTTTTAAGGTAGAAAACTGGATCACTGATTTGTGATCCTACTTATACTCTAATATAACTAATAAACATCGTACAGGTCTCTAGGCATCCCACAAGTTCTGATACATGTATTTTTACTGTCATTCATTCAGGTAAAAATATTTTTAAATTATCCTCCTGACATCCTCTTCTGACCCATGCAGTGCCAGTAATATTTTGCCTAATTTGCAAATATCTAAGCAGTCCCAAATTGTTGTTTTGCGGTATGAGGAATCAGGAAACATGTTTTACATGAATTTAATTTCTCTACATTTGTTACCATTTTTGTAGGCAGGATATGTTTTCTCTTGATGTATATGCCCTTGAGAAGAGCGTGTGTCCTGCTCCTGCTGGACAACGTCCACTGCAGATTTCCGCCTGGGCACCTTGGTGGGTGGCTCTCCTTGGCAGCTTCTGTGCCTTGCTCTGTGCTCCCTCTGTCGTCCATGCAGTGCAGTCTCCAGCCACGATCAAGGATCCGTCTGTTTACCTCTCGGTTTGTGTAAATTCTGTTTCATGTTAGGTGCGTGGACATTTAGAATTGTTACCTCCTATGTGGGCACTGTCATTGTCTCTTTTTATTAGGCAATGTCTCTTTTTATTTCCAGAAATGTTTCCTGTACAATGTTAATAAAGCCATCTTAGCTTTCCTTTGATTTTTATTTACCTGGCATATTTTTTTTATCATTTTGTCCTACCTAGAGAATCATAGTTAAAGGGCGTCTCTTGCAGACAACATATCACTGTGAATTAAAACAAAACAAGGAGCTCATCGTCCTCTCAGTCATTTCTGGTCTTCGGAGCCCTCCTGTTCTGCCTAATTGTTTCAGTTTTCAGATTTCTTTGGGTGCTGCTTCATTCGTTCTTTCTAGACTTTCAGTTGTGGTCAGTGTGGCTGGGTGGCAGGTGCTCTCTTAACTACATCCCGAATCCAGATATTCTGTGCATATTCCGGGTTGTCCTGTGGACGGCGAGACCAGCTCACCCCCGTGGCTCCGCCTGCCGATGGCCCACAGAGCGCTCGGGGCTTCTTCTCCACACTGGGGTGGCCCCTTCCCCAAGGGCCTCGTTCCCCACCTTGGACCACGTCCTGGGTCACTGGCTTGTGCTTCTTCCCCTGGAAGGGAGCAGCCTCCCTTCTAGACCGGAGTTTGCAGACTCCCTTGGTCTGCGGAGGAGACCCAGGGCCGAGCCCCCAGGTGAGACAGCCAGGGCGGGCCAGCGGCCAGGCCTGCCAGGAGGAACAGGGGCTGTTCCCAGCCCCGCTGCAGGCCGCTGCCCTCTGCGGCTTGTCCCCTGCTAAGCGCCTCCTCCCAGGTGCCAGCCGAAAAGCAGGCATCTCTGCCTTTCCCGATTCCTCCTCTTGCAGAGACTCACCAAGCGGCTGGTGTCTCTGGCTCTGGCCGGCCTCAGGCCCTGAGGTGCTCTGGCCTCTGTCACGGAGTTGGCTATGGGGAGATGGCCACAGGCCAAAGGTCACAGGCGGGCCTCCTTCCTGAGGCCCTACCCTGTGTAGGGGAGGGGAGCGTCAGGCCCAGCAGGCCCCTGCCGTTGACTCAGACCCCCAGGCTCAGCCCGCGCCCGGAGATTCCGGTCCAGTGAGTGGGGTCACGCAGCGCCAGCGGCCCCCGAGGCCCTCCCACCCCTCCAGCCTGGCTGCACAGATGCCTCAGCACCGTGAACCCCCCTTCCTAGGCAGCACGGTGTTTCCGAGGCCTCTCGTGCCCACGAAAGATGAGCTGTCATTTGCCACAATCGTAGCTGCACCAAGGTCATCCTGTGGAAACCAGAGTGCTGGGCAAAAGTGTCTGGACCTCGAGGCAAAGCCCTGCAAGGGCAGACGAGTCAGGAAACAGAAAGGCCGAAATCAGATTCTGTGTTTACTCAAAAAGAGTAATAAGGAAACTCCCCCTGCGGGCGGCTGCAGCCAACGCAAAGCCAACGGCCAGACCCCGGGAACCCCAGCCCGGCCCCGGGCAGGGCCACGCGCCTCCTTGAGACAAAACCGCCTCCCCAAGTCCTCAGCAGCCCCTGCCCCGATGGATAATGCGGCGAGGAGGCCCCTGGCCCCTGGGAGGCCGGCGCTCACCAGCCGCAGAAGGGCCTTTCCGCGGAGGTGAAATCACCCCGACCGCTTCTATTCTTCTTCTCATAAGTTCACTGACAAAAGGAAAGACTTAATCGGGGAATATTTTATGCCTCCCAACTTGAAGATGAGAATGAAAGAACATGAAATGCCATCTAAGAAGCGGCTGTCGTCACAGCGCTCCTTGACCTTGAGAAGAAGCACAAGATCGATAAATAACGGGGCGCGGCGGCCAGGCCGGACCTCTCCTCCCCGCCCGCCGCGGTGGTCGCCTCCGCCCCGCCCCAGCCCGCGTCCCGGGGCCTGCCAGCCCGGGCCGCTGAGTATCCGCTGCCAAGCTAAAGGCGAGCCTGCGGAAAACCACCTCGCAGTGAATGAAGTGGCTCTGGGGGTCCCCGCCCCGCTGCCCCCGAGGAGGACGCCCGTGCCCGCGCCCCGCCCGGCCGAGGGCAACGAGCTGCCGCGGAGGCCTGGCCGCCCGGCGGAGCTGGCGGGTGGGTGGCCAGTCCCAGAGGGGCCTTGTCGCCGCCGGGGCGCGCCTGCAAACGGAAAGGCCCGCGGCTGTGACCCGCCCTCCGCCGCTGATTGCTTCCTGCTGCCTGCAGGTGTGACCGACGGAAACACGCAGACGCCGCGGTGCGGGGAGTCGGGCTGCGCTCCCCCGGACGCGGGGTGGGGGTTCGTCCAAGTCCGGGGTGGGGGACGGCCCAGGGGCGCGAATTTTGCCCCTTGTCCACCACCTCGATAGAGACACGTGGCCGTCCGGACCTCGTGTGGGCACAGACTGGGGTGTCCTGTCCACTCGGCTCGGGGCGCCCCTTTTCTGCGGGGCCCGCTAAGCGGATCTGCAGTGACCGGCCGCAGCACCGGCGCTTCGCCCCCGACGCCCTCGCCCGGCCTCGCGCGTGAAGCCCCAGCCAGGCCGCGTCCACAGGCCGGCCGGAGCCCGCTGTCGCACCGGAGGAAAACAGACCCGCTGGGCCCTCGGCGGGAGGCAGGCCGGGGTCCTACCGCTGAGCCAGCGCAAGCAAAGTCGCAGGACGCCCCCAGACGCGCGGGGTCATCTGGGGTACTCCCCACTGCCCCTGCTGGAGTCGCCTGCCCACCGACTCTCAGAAATAATAAACAGAAGTGAGTCTCCCGCTGCTTTCTGTGACTCTTTGGGTGCGGGAAGCTGACGCGAGCTCTGGGGTAGCCCTGGGCCGGAGCTGACCTGGCCAGGCCCCCCCACAGAGCCGTTGGTGAGCTGAGCCGAGGGGCTTGTTCCTCTTCCCGCCGCAAAACCCTGGTCTCAGCCACCTGCGTCTGGGGGGCGGACAGAGCTCCCTTCCCGGCTGCCAACGCCCCAGCATATGCGGGGCCAGTTGGTCTGCGGGGGTCGGGGGGGATCTCTGACCAGGAGGCAGAGGCGCTCAGGGGGGCGGGCAGGGCCTGGCATGGACACAGAATCGGAGCCGGAGGTCCACCGCGCCCATCCCCGAGAGGGGGGCCTGGGGGGCGCCTTCTGCGCCCCGGGGGAGGGAGCGTGCAGGAACGGACCCATCAGTCTGAGAGCGTCACTTACCAGGTGAGCGCACAGAGGCCCGAGACAGACTTTCTTAGTGAAAACAAGTGTTTCCTGCTTGTCTACGAATCATCGCGGAGGACACTGATGAGCACGGCGCCGCCCGGATTTCCCTCAGCTGTTCTCCATAGCGCTCATTACATCGAATTTATCAATCAGTGCAGATTTATGAAAATATATATTTGTTATTTATATAAACGATTTATATACATAAATATATTACAAATAAATATATTTATATTATAGAAATCTGTAAATTACATTCCGATTTACTCTGGCGAGTGTTTCTTTCCATGCTTTGAAGGAAACCGTGGATCTATGTTCCTGTTGTGCTGCCTTCTTTCAGTTACGTACCTTCTCTTCTTTCCTAATTCCGTAATTTTTGGTTTATTAAAAATTGACTCTTCATTCTTTGGAGAATAACACTTTCTGGAATGTTCACTGCTAGGGAGTTAATTCCTCATTCTTTTCTGCCTACTGTTAAAAGGAGAGAAAACATGGGCCTCCCTGGTGGCACAGGGGTTGCGTCTCAGCCTATGGAGCTGTCCGCAGCCGCTGCAGCCCAAGTTCGATCCCGGCCAGGGAGCTTCCCACAGGGCGCAGCAGACCTCTCCTGTCTCCCCACTGCTCCCCTCAGCAGTGTGTTTCAGTGGATCCGCCTGTTCTGCTCCCCACTCTGTCTCTGGGGAGTCCTCTCACCACCCCCACACTTCTGGCCTGCACCCCAGCTCTTGTGTGCATAAATAAATAAATCTTTAAAAAAAAAAAAGGAGAGAAACACTCTTGTCCTCTCTGAACTGGGCGAGGCCACAGCGCTGGGGGGGCAGAGCCCGTCGGTCCCGGCCTCTGCAGCGCGGCTCCACCCGGCTCCCTCCCTAGCGCCCGCCCCTCCAGACGGTCAGTCTGCACGTGCCGTGGCCACGGGGCCTCACTCACGGTGTCCAGTGCTCTGGTCCCCCCGCACATGTCTCCGTGAGCCTAGCTGCGATGCTTTTATCGTTCTTTCATCTGCGCCACAGGACAGCCGTGAATCTGTATTTTTGACTCAATGAGACCGTCTATGTTTTTGCTCTGATTTACCCACGATCTGCTGGACTCGGAAATGGCTGAGACCGAAGAGTGGACTGGCTTGTCTTAGCGTGTCCTCTGCGTGCTGCGCCTGTTTGGCTCCATCTGGAGAGTGTTTTTCTTTTAATGTGTGTGCTTCGTCCATGGACAGTTGTTTTTCACCTTCTTTTCTTTTTTTTTTTTTTTTTTAAGATTTATTTATCTATGCATACAAGCTGGGGTACAGGCCAGAGGCGTGGGGCGGCGAGAGGGTTCGCCAGAGCCAGAGCTGGGAGCAGCACAGGCAGATGGACCGAAACATTTTCACCTTCTTAGATGATCTTCCTAATGCTGCCTTGGTTTGCTTTCGTTTTGTTTTGTTTTGTTTTGTGGCAACAGCCGTGGGGTTGTCATTATTGCTTTGGTCTGGCTCCCCGGTGTGTGTGCAGTGTGATCGCCCTTCCATTTTAGAGTGATCGCGTCACAGCCTGAAATCGCTCGCTCTCACCCGGACGCTGCTCGCTGAGTCGGAAATGCAGGTGGAGACGGCCCCGCCCGGCGGTCGCGCTCACGCCCGGGGCTCCGAGCCGGGTCTGCGATCCGCCTTCTCCCGGGGTCTGACGTCGCTCCGGAGACCGAGTGCTGACGTGGCCTGCGGCCCCCACCCCTCGGGGGCCTCCTTCTGCCCGGGGCACGCGGTGCTCGCGGGCAGACGCACCCAGCGGGCTCCACGGGCCTGTGGGGTCACCGTGGAGGGAGATCATCTTTCCCTCCCACTTTCAGAACCGTTGCCTCCGTAAAAATTGATTAAATCCTTCATTAATTATCAGCCTGTGGCTCGCACATACTCAGGCATTTCTTCCCCTTTCCACACTTAAGCTGCCCATGCAGAGCCCACGCTGGGGCCCAGGCTCATTTTTCTGGAAACATGGAATTTGCTGTCAGCCGCTGTCTAATGAGGAAGAGCATCCCTCGCGACCAGCCTGCTCTTTTCGTGCTTTATCTGGAGACTTTTTTTCTGTTTTCTCTTTGCAGGTGAACTGATATTTCTCTCTCTGGATGTTTGGTGGAAATTGCTCTTTGGCTCCAGTTTATGAACTTGGTGACTCGGTAAGTCCGTTTTTCTGCCTTCTCCGTGAGGCCCGGGGGTGTCCTCAGCCAGCAGACTCTGGAAATGTTCTGCAGTTCTGGAAATGCGGGTCCCTCGGCAGGCACCCCTGTTGCCCTCACGACGCTGCGCCCTAGGCCTCCCCTGCAGGGGCCACTGCTGCCCTTCGGTCCCCGAATTTGCCTTCTCTGTCGCTGATTCTGCTCCCTGGTGCTTCTGTGAAGCTCCCCATTCAGCCACAACATTTAACATTTTCCTGAGAGCCGCTGATCCCATCCAATGACCACCCATTATGTTTTCTTGTCTTATCATCTTATCTCTCATGTCAGTTCACAAGGTCGATGTTTGATTAGAGAGTGGGAAGCGGCAAATATCTTCAAGTTTCCTCTATTGATTGAAGAACCTTACTCCAAAGTCATTCTTTATCTTTCCCACACATTATAGCCCTTTCTTTCCCGCCAAGGGCATTTTTATGCAGACGTCATGCTGTGCCGGTGCAGAATGCTGTATTTGGAGAAGCGCACTCTCTTCAGCCACGGCTTCTCCCACACACGTGTGTCCTTGTGGGTCCCGTCTCTCCTCGGCTCTGCTTCCGCCCCCTCCCACCCTCAACGCCCAGCCCTCCCTCCGACCTCGCTCTCCACTCAGCAGGCGCAGCCGCTGCGTGAGAGCACCGGGAGGGAGTGTGCCCACGGCTTCCAGCGGACGAGGGGGCACGGGACAGGTCTGAGGGCCTGTGTCCGGCCCTCCTGATGGCCAGGGAGGCCTTGTCTCTCCCGGCAGGTGAACCTCGGGGACCGGGACAGACACCCACAATACAGAGTCGCCATGAACCCAGCAGGCCCCTCAAGCGGGACGGGCGCTCTGCACAGCCCAGACCAGAGTGCTGGCCGCACGGCTGACCGTCTGCTGGAGCCGTTAGCCACTTGTTGCAAGCACCAATCTGGGGGTGTCTGACTAGGCCTCACGCTCTCCTCGGTCCCGTAGACCCACTGGGAGCAGCAGGGGATCCGCTGCACGGGGACGGCATCCAGGCTCAGGCCTCAGAGCACTTGGCGTGTGGTCCCTTCGTCCGGAGGAGGTCCCGTGCAAGGTCTTCTCCAAGCAGCAGCAGGGCCGGCCCCGAAGGGCCACTCGAGCGGATAGAAACCCTGTTTGAGGATGCAGGCCCGGTGGTCATGGGTCTTTCTAGCGGAGATGGCAGTCCTGTCCTCAACAGGAGCTGGACCGCAGCTGGGCCGTGGTCAGCGCAAGCCCGCCCCGTCACTGTGATGCAAGCCAAGAACCGGGCAGCGAGGTCATTTACGGTCAGCACAATGAGGTGCAGCTTTCCCCCTGCCCCCTGTGAACTGGTGGACTCTGCAGTTTGTGCGACATTTGGAAACTCCTTGATAAACTTCAATGCAGTGTGTTTTGGGGTGTTATCCTGAAGGTCCCTGTAAGGGACAGCGCAGGAAGAACGGAGGGCTTTACCTGGGAGCCTCGCCTGGAGGAGCACGGGCGCGGCCAGGTGCGGGGGCCTGAGCGCAAAGGCAGAAACTGGGATTCCGCGGGGAGAGAAGCCAAGTTATTGCAACTTTACGTGCATTCAGATAAAAGAAGGGAATAATAATGGCTTACTGTAAAATGAAAACAACGCTAACGACCGTGTTCATTAGCGCAGCGATATTTGCTGGACTAGCATTAGCAGTTATCAAATTGCAGGCGATAATAGAAATTTGAAATTAATTTCATTGAAAGGATTGAAGAATGATTTATTTACAGTGAATATCTATTCTACTTGAAACTTCACTGACTCCATAAAAAAGAAAAGAATACAAACACTACAGCTACATCTTTAGAATGTGCAGCTCAACCAAATAGTTCAAAACTGGTTTTTTTAGGTCTTTTAAAAAAAGCCTTTTTCCATCTCGGCGGACCCGTCCACTCAGCTCTCAGAGGGGCACGAGAGCAAGTGCTGTCGGGCCGCCGGCGCCAGGGCCTCAGTGGGCCCAAGGCTGCACACAGCCGTTTTTACAAGACGGGGTGTCGGTGCTGTGGGCCGTTTCCTAGGTCCCCCCCATGGAGTTACGGAACATTCCAGCGCCATGGAGCGCCACCCTAGCCGGTCGCCGCCTGCACCACCAGGAGCCTCTGATCCGCCCCAGCCACAGAGCTCGGGGTGCCAGGTCTCGGGTCTGTTGGAACAGTCCCGCCCTGCGTGGTCTGCCCGGCCCCTGCCCGCAGGCCCTGGGGCGGCTCTTCTCTGCCCAGCCAGGGGAGGCCTCCTCCCGACCCGCCGCAGGGCGAGCTGAGCCCGGGGGGTGGGCCCCAGGGGGGCCGCCCTGAGGTGCTGGGACCCACCTGCAGCTCCGGCAAATCTGCAGGGTCCTGGCAGAGAGAGCCCAGCGTGTGGCCAGTGAAGTCCCTGGGGACGAGCGGCGCACACAGAACGAGAAAACAAGAGGAAATTAGCTCCTGCCCCTACTTTCCTGCGGGGGGCGAGGGCGCAGTGCCGCCCTGGGGAGCCGCGGATGAGGTGAGAGGCTCGAGGCAGGAAGCCGAGCAGGAGGGACCCAGCGGCCTGGCGGGGGTGTCCGAGCCGGCGCCACAGCGGGTAACGTCCACGCCCGCGCTCGCTCTCAGCCGGACGGCGGGGCCGCACACGGGGCCGGCCCCACAGACCGGCCTACCGGGGCGCTGCGGCCAGACCCCGGATCGCGGCGAGGGCGCGCAGGGGGAGCGCGCTGGGCCCCTGGCCGTGGACGAGCGGGGCGGACCCCGCCGCACGCTGCGCCTGCACTCGGCCCAGCACCCCGGTCAGAGCCCGTGAAAGGTCCCAGGAGCCACGCAGCCCCCAGGACGCCACGCGACGGTCTCGCGGGAACTTGCCGGGGTGAGGGGAGTGGGACGCAGACTCGGGGTGCCGGTCGTCTCGTCCCCGTCGCCGCTGTTTTGCCGCCACCGAGCACGGCGTCTGCCTCACAGAGCACAGTTCGGAATGAAAACGAAACGCCGACGCCGCGACCTGGGACCCGTCGCAGATGCCAGCGGGGCTGCTCCCCACAGGCTGGCGGACACTGGGGGTCCCCCCCTTACCGGTGTTTCCACTGCGTGAGTAGGAAACGATCCCATTTTGCAGCTTTAATTCCCAACCCCTGGGGACTACGGAAGCTGCACTTTTCCCTGTGACATTAATAATTTTCCAGTGTGGGTCCTTTTGCCCACTTCTCTCTGGGTGGCTTGTCCCCCAGCGTGGAGACCGTCTTAACCCACGCGGCCACCGACCCAGTGCTCCCTGCCCTGCCGCTCCCGACAGAGCACCGCGCACCGGGTGCTCGGAGCGCCGGGCGCCCCCGTGCTGGCTTCGGGACGTGTCAAGCCCGACGTGCAGGTGGGGAAGCGCCGTGGCCCCCACGGAGGCCTGAGGTCCGGCCCTTGGGGCGCCCCCGGCCCCCAGCCCTGGCTCGTGGTGCTGCGCCAGCCGCTGCTGCACCCCGCCCCGCGTCTGTCCAGAGGCCCCTCTTGTGAGGAGGACCCTGCTTAGAGGGCCCCGGCCACTCAGCGCACCGCACCGTCCAGGGCTGGGGCTGAGGACGCACGCAGGCTCCGTCCTGGGGGACACAGTTCAAGCCCGGACTATGTAATTTCGTTTACCAAACTGGGGCTTTCCCTTGACATCTGTTTATGAAATCTCGAGTCAAAGAGAAATGCGTAATTTGAGTGCCCCTATACTCACCAATTCTGTGCTGTTGTCAGTTTTGTTCCTTCTTTATGAAATTCTTCCCTATCCAGATAAGAAAAAGTATGCGTAGCTGATAAAAAAAAAAGCCACAAAAATTCCTCAGGTCACTGAAAAAAATGACAAAGGTCGACAGTTTTACTTCCGTAGTTCATCCTGGCTTAAGAGCCGTTCATCGCCGTCCTGTGCAGAATATTCCAGAGGACAAAAATAGAAAGTCTCCAGCTCATTCATGAATGGAGAATAACCTTGAAACGCACTTTAGCGAACAACAGTCAAAGAGAAGGAAACTGAGCTGTTCTGTTTGTTAACACAGACAGAAAACCCGGAGTGTGGTGTCCACAGCAAGCGAAATTAACCGGCAACCAGTGCTGGCTTACTCAAAACCCAGGGACATATGTGCAGAGACAGACAGACAGACAGAGACAGAGCCCTTGAATGAATTTTCCCAAGAGTCCTCCAGTGCCTGCATCAAGCAGGGAACTTCTCAAAAAAAAAAATAATGATGATGAGCTGTGCTCACTGAGTCGGCCGTCAGGGGCGGCCGGGGCCGCCGGGGCCAGCGTGAACATGCATTTCGTGAACTCAGAGACAAAAGCGTAGATGCTGACCAGGAAATACTCAGTGAAATTAGGAGAGAGATTTCCAGAGAGCAAGAATAAACAAACGACATCTGGGAAGTTTAAATGTGATAAAAGTGGCATTTCAAATCCAGAAGGTAAAGATCAAAGATCAGGCATTTGGAATTCCTACCTCTCTTTTTTCACAAAAATTATTTCCAGATAAATCAGAGCTATAAATGTATAAATGGAAGCATAAAACCATTAAAATAAAAACTAGAGCCGTTTCCATGTCAGCATCGTCCTGAAGTGGGTTCTCCAGGCCTTTTAACAAAACAAAACATCCAGAAGCCAAAAAGGACAGTTTCAATTAAGTTAACCACATGTATAATAACATGAGTTTGAAAAAATTGCAGCAGAAACCAAATCGAGGGAAAAACTTGAGGAAAACATTCAATTAAGGAAAATGTTTGTGAAGTGGGTGGGATGTTTCATACGAATTTTCAGGAAAAAACACAGGACCCCAGGGTGGAAATGAACACAGGCACAAATAGAAAAGCAGTAAGCGCCCACGGCCAGATCTCTGAGAAGACTCTGGGCTTAATTTATAATGAAATAAATGCACACCGAGACAGAGGCTGGCCCTCTCAAGGCCAGGGGTGGGGCGTCGGGGCTGGCCCGGGGCAGCGCTGACAGGGTGCTGAGGGCATTGCACAGCCTGTCCATTATTCCCAAAAGACTTTAACCCATCAGTTCCACGCTAGGGAACTTATTCCACAGATAGCATTCCCAAAGAAGCACATGCACAATGGCCAAGGTAGCGAAAAGCTAGAAAACATCTCAGGACCCAGCGCCGTACAGGAGTATACTCACCCCCAATGCCGCTGACAGGAGGGCATGGAGGTGGGCGAGCAAAACTTCCCAGCACATAATGCTGTGGTCTGAGCACACGCTCTCATTCTCAGCAAGACCAAAGCCAATCTGCACGCGTGTAAGAAAATAAACCTTCTGGGAGTTTACCTTAGAAATGAACTCCTGCGTGGTGGTTAGACGAGCAGTGTGTCTGGAGCTAGGAAGTCTTTATTGGGCTTTTTGAGGTTCATGTTGACTTTTTAACCAGGCCCATGTATTAATTTAATAATGTAAAATGGTAATGAAGCCATTCTAAAACCTAGAAAACAGAATAAAAAAGATAAATTTATTTAAGTGTTGAAAAAAGTGGTCTCGGGATGGCGTTGCTCTAATTCAAAGCACACTTCCCTCCGTATTCCCAGCGTTTCCTGTTCGGTCCTGGCCCCTGTTTTCAGATGTCTGTCCTTATCTGGCTGCAGCTTGAAGTGGACATTCTGCATGCTTCCTTCTGAGTGTTCTGCAATAGATCATAGCCGTGTCCCGGTCCTCTGAGTCGAGCCCCCAGCCAAGCGGGGGGCTGCGCGGTGAGGAGGCCTCCGCAGGACGCCCAGTGAGGGGCGCCCTCTCCAGCCCCCCGCTTATCAGTGTCTCCAGGCTCAAGTGTCTCTGGGAAATGTCTGGTCTCACCTGACCATTTCTGCCTTCAGTTTATTAACATTAACCCGCAATCAGTGCTGGCTTACTCGAAACTCAGAGAAATATGTGCAGAGACAGACAGACAGATAGAGCCCGTGCATGAATTTCCCCAGGAGTCCTCCACTAGCAACTAGAAAGGAGCCTCGCTAATTTCCGCGTCCTTGCAAGTTTGTGTGCTTAGGTGAAGTGTTGTTTCTCTTTGGAATTCTCTATCTCTGCCTGTTCAAAATTGAGTGTTGAAAATTGAAGATTTTCCTCCAGGCTTGGCCACGGTGTGGAAGAGGTTGTCAGCAGTAAAAGCTGTCTGGTCCTGGAAGCTTCTGCTTCCTCTCAGGTCCTCTTCAAATCACCCCAGAGTCTGCTTTCCCTGGGATACTCCGAGACGTGACGTGGTGGTTTCCTCTGCTACCACATCTTTAGGGACCTACAGGCAGTGATGAAAGCAGGAATGACACCCAGGTCACTAGCCCAGAGAGTCCATCCTTCCGGAGGAGCAGAGCACAGCGCAGTGATGGATGCTGAGGCCGAAGCTTGCTCTCCAGAAAAAGACAACGGTGGAGTGTCTTCAGAAGGACAACTGCTTTTTCCCAAAGACTGAGACAGAATATTTGCACATCTCCTTTATCAGAAGAAAGACAAAGGCAAACATGGTCTTGGTTTGAAATGTGTGCAAAATCATTTTTGCAATGTCATCATCGAAATTACAGGATTCGGGGTCTTTGGTGTTATTCTTACTTATCCCAAGAGAACTTTGCAGGTGCCAAAAATTGCATTTCTCCTGCAAAGAGATATTGGAAAGAAGCTCTTGGGTTGCCCTTTTTTCCCCCCTGTTTAGTGTTACAAGGATTTTATCATTTTACCCATTTAGTTAAAAAAAAAGAAAGAAAGAAAGAAAGAGAAAGGAACATCGTAGGGAAGATCAAGCACTCTAAATTTTAGCATAAATGTCAAGGTGAAAAGAATGGTAAACCCCAAAAGCCTCCCTCACAAAGCCTGGGAAAACTCTTATTTTATTTCTATGACAGTCTATACTTCCAACCCAAGTCTTAAAACATAAATGTTGATGTCGTCTTAAATACGAAGTGGCTTGAACACATTGCCAGAGAATAAACCCTGCACGCATTTAATTTGGCCTCTAAACTCGTACAGCCTCCTGACGGTTTCTGCTTAAGCACCGAGGGCTGGGTTGCCCCTGCCAAGGACAGACACCCAGTAAAAGGCATTTTTAATTGATTCCTCATTCCTTTTTTATTATTATTTCAGAGCTTCCAGGAAGTGCAAGGAGTCAGGTGGTGAGGGAGAGAGAAGCAAAAGCAGCAGCAGCTAGAAGACACAATGACACGCTCTATGTTTTCAAATAGCCCATTAAAAGGGATGAATTCCATTAAGGTTTTTTTCTATTTCTCAAAAGCTAAATGTTGGACATCCCCAAGTAAACGGTCTGGGTGCCGAGCTGATGGCGGGTTCCTCCAGGCTTTGGAAGGTGCTTGACTCCCAGTCATCTGAGACCCAGGGACGCACGGGGAGGCCGCAGCCGCCAGACGCTGCGTGAGCTGTTGGAATGATGACGGGTTATCGCGACAACACAGCACAGCCTCATTTGTTTTATTCTTTCATATTTTTAAGTACAGTATACACATATTATGCATATCAATCTATTTTAAGTGAATATATTTAAATATATGCCTGCACCTCTAAAGCTACATATTAAAATAAAAACAAAATAAATACAACTATAGTAAGATTAGGAAGTTAATATTTGTTGGTGAAATCGCAAATCACACAAAAAAAACCCCACAAAATTAAAATAAATCTTTCTCCCACCTTATCTGTTTTCCTAGTGGTAGTCACTTCTAATAATTTTAATGATTTTGGTTCTAGAAGTCACCACCATAGCTTTAGATGATGAAGCCATGCTCTCATGTCCAGATTTACCCATTGTATACAGCACATATGGACTTCACTTTATATAAAATCATGAACTGAACTTATTCTCATTACTTCCACCTTTCTTTTCTTTCTGTCTCCCACTGGCTCTTCTAGAACATATATTTATAACTTTAATAATATATCTAAATCCTGAAAGCTTAACTACAGATATTATCTATTAAGCTTCCAAAACAGGAAAATCAGGAAATTAGAGTACAATCACTTTCTTTCCATTTTGCTTTATCCCAACCTCTGAGTTTGTTAAATTGTTTTGTACACATTGTCAATATTTTCAATAATTACATTCTGTCCTGTAGTTTTAATTGCCTTTCATGATTTATCTATAATTATATTTGTCAAATTTAGTGTGCATATAAAATAACTTAAGAAACTTATTAAAAGATACCGAAGTCAATTTGCTACCAGCCATATTGGAGTAACTGCTACCAAGATAGGACTGAAGCCATAAGCAATCATAAGGTCGCACAAAATAAATGAAGCGATTGTTTTCAGGCATTGACCAGCTGATTGCGTTTGATGAGGAGTCCTGAGAGAGAGAAATTCATGAGCTCCACAGTTTCCCTGGTTTCTTGCCAACCATGGTTGCAGACACTAACAATTCTAATGAGTTTAGGGGACAGGCAACAGAGTTCAGAGCTGCTAAAGTGGTTCCATTGTGGGCCAGGAGATGCTATCAGACTGGAGGAAGAGGCACAAACAGAGAACACTGGATTCCATATTGGAAACCCTTGCAAATCTGTGCCTGAGGTCTGAGCTGTGCATTTGCAGGGTGAGACTTCATAAAGCTTACCAGATGGTAAGTGAAACAGAGCTGAATCTGGTACAGATACACAAGAAGTCAAATATTCAGAAGAGAAAATCAGTACTGAGGACACTGCAGTTTGAACTTTTCCAAGTGGGGAGACCTCAGGAACCCCCCTTTAACACCACAGGCAAGTAACTGGAATACCACAGAGGACTCTAGGATTAAGTATTAAGTCCCAGAGTAAGAGCTATTCTAGATCACCCCAATAAAGGGTAAAAGCAAACTTAGGGAGGCAGTGTTTTAATACTAAATTTTAACAAGTTAGACCAGCTGGGGTAAGCATTTCAAGTTTTCCAAAATCAAATTCATGGAATAAAACAAGCCTACATAAGTCCACATGATCAGCTAATAATAGAAATACCAGTTAGAACAGCATCAATTCTCTTCATAGAAATCCAGAGTTGCTACAACAACAACAACAACAACAAAATCCAATGTCCTGCATACAATCAAAAAATCACTAGATATACACATAAATAGGAAAAATACTAAATCTAAACATTAAAAACTAAACTTGAGATGGCCCAGATAATTATTTTAGTATAAAATTGTAGAATCAAAAACCAGAAAGGCAAAAAATTAAAGAGAAATAATGTCTTCATTAGTGAACAGATAAAAACTAAGCAGATAAGTGGAAACCACAAAAAGTAGTCATAGAAATTCTAGATCTGAAAAGTAAATAACTATAATTCAAAACTCACTGGCCGAGACTAACAGAGAACTGGAGATAGTAGAGGACAGAATCAATTTATCATCAAACCAGTAGAAATTGTCCAATCTGAAGAAGAAAATATATTCAAGAAATAAAGAAATTGTGGAACAATATAAGATGTTCTTAGAATGTTAAAAAGAGAAGTGAGGAAGATTGGGACAGAAAAAATATTTGAAGAAATAATGACAGGAAATGTCAGAATTTTTATGAAAAAACTATTGATTTACTAATTCAACAAGTTCAGTGAACCTTAATAAATGAACCTGTATTAATACAATGAAAACTACAATTGGACAAATTACCATATTACTGAAAGCTGAAAACAAGAAAAATAATGAAAGTAGTCAGAGAAAAATTATAGCACATAGTCACGCATTACTTGGTGATTTTTCAGTCAACACAGACCACATACATGATGGTGGTTGTAGGAAGTTACACCAGATAGCCTGGCTGTATAGGAGGTGATGCCCTCTGGGTTTGTGTACACACACTCTGCTAATCACACAACTAAATCATCTAACATTATACACAGATATACATATGAAACAAGGATAGGAAATACTACTGATTTCTCACAAGAACCACTATAGACCAAAAGACTATGAAATAAAATGGTTTAACAAACTGAGAGGAAAGCATCATTACTCTCTATTATCTACAGTGAAGATATCCTTCGAAACTGAAAATGAAATAAAGATGTTTCCAGAAAAATCAGCAACTGAGAGAACTCAGAAATCTATTCAATAATCAATGCAAAAGGATTTTCTTTAGACCAAAGGAACTGGATGGAAAGTTGGAACTATAGGGGGAAAAAAACGAAAATCAAATTTAGTAAGTCGATGGGTAAATATTTAAGAATTGTGTGATCTTACTTCTTACCGTTTACTTTAGAGAAAACTGAACATTGAAAGTCAAGATACAATCATTGTAGATGAGATTTATAATGTGTCCATAAATAAAAGAAATGACAGTAATTTTACAAAGCATGGAGGTAAAATAGAATTATAGTATTGTGTGATTGTTACATTTTAAATGGTGAAGAATGAAGTCTATAGCAAGAAGTGGGGAATGGCAGAAGTCTAATGGAAAGACAGAAATGCATGAAATGTGAAATGTTAGATGTTAAGGATGAAATGTGATGTGTAAAGGAATACAGTAAGTAAGCTCTAAGTAGATCAATAAATTAATCATATATATTGGCAATAACACTAAAATAATATTTAAAACTATAGCTAATAAGTCAATAAAGGAAGTAACAAAACAGTAATAAAAACTTGATTTATACCAAAGGCAGAAAAAGAACAGAGAATAAACAAAAGAAGGCAATAGTCTTAAACCCAACCTCATCAACAATTATACCAAAATTAAATGAACCAAAAATATTTTTAAAGGCAGAGATTTCTAGGTCGTATTAAAATGAGGTGAACCTAAAAGATATATTTTGAATATAAAGACACAGACCTGTTGAGGTTAAAAAGGTGGGAAAAGACATACCACACTAAGCAGGGGAAGCTGGGTGACCACACCCATTCAGAGCAGATTTCAAGGCAAAGAGCACCGCAAGGGACATCACTTCGTAGAGAAAAGGCAACGCACCGGTCTTCACATGAAGACAAGGAGATCTTCCATGTGTTGAAACTGAAAACATGACATCAAGATTGATGAATAAAATTTATGAACAGAACTAAAGGGAGACATAGATAAATCCTATTCCTGTTCAGCTATCATAGGCCACTAAATTCCTACTATTTAAAGAAAACCACGCCAAGGATGATCTTTAACACTCTGTGCTCCGCTCACATATTAGTACGTTTTTGTCACCAGTTTCAGGCGGCCGCTCACGTATTCCTACGTGTTCATCTAGTCTCCGGTTTTTCATTCCATGGTGGATTTATTTGGAACTATTAGGAACTATTTCTTTGATTATACTCAGTCTAGAAGCTTTACACATTGTTTTGGTGAAAGTGTAAGTGTTTTATGAGAGATAGTACAGTTTTTTGAATATCCAGTAGTTCAGGAGCTGTGTGTGTTTTACTGAATGCTTCTACCATTCATGCGGTGGCACAGAAAATGGCCGGCCCCAAGGGCTGGGAAATTGAAAGGGCACCAGCACACAAAGTGTTAATTATTTTCAAGAGGTCACTTTTATATTCTCACTGCCACCTTTCTGGTAACTTGTTTTGTTGAGTGTTTCCTTAAGACCTATTGGCAAAAGCGACCACGAGGTTTGGGGTGAAGGAGCGCTCAATTCATGGATTCAGGACCCAAGTTCCTTTCCGACATACTTGTCTGGTCACAGAAGACGCTGCCTCTGTCAGTCACGCCCTGGGTGGGTTGCTGTGTCCAAAGGCTGATGGAATAAAATCTAAAGCTCGTTATTAACAATATGGTGTTTCATGTGCCATTTCTCCTTAAGCCTTATTTGTTTTCACCTAGAAATGTTAAGGCAGGGTGAGGGGAGACATTTTCTTGATAAATGAAGTGCCTCTAATTACTTCATGAGCTAGAATGACGGCATTTCTCCAAGCAACGTTCTCTCTCCACAGCCCGGACCAGCTGTCGGTGAGGGGGCTCCTCCAGAAGGTTCTATTCTCTGAAATTTGAATGGTCACAGTCATTAAAATATGACCCTACTTTTCCAGACTCTCGTTTAATCCTTTATCTTTCATTGTTTCTCAGGTCATTTTTTTTTTTTTTTTTACATACAAGCTGGGGTACAGGCCAGAGGCGTGGGGCGGCAAGAGGGTTCACCAGAGACAGAGTGGGGAGCAGAACAGGCAGGTCAGAAACACACTGCTGAGGGGAGCAGCGGGTGAGGCAGGAGAGGTCTGCCGCGCCATGTGGGATTCTCCCCTGATGGGCGTCGAACTCGCGCCGCCGCTGCCGACAGCTCCACAGCCCAGCGCTCAACCACTGCGCCACTGGGGAGGCCCTGTTTCTCAGGTCATTGTTAACTGATCAACTGACCCCAGAATCAGGGCAACCTCATTTGCGGCTGCATCTCAGACATTCCAGCTGCCTGTCACCATCCTCATGCCCTAGTTTCTTAGTGCGGCATAACGTTCCAACAGCAGAAACCGATACTCGCCTCCCTCACCCCAAACTCTTCTCCTCTCCGATGGTCTCTGCCTGATATTTATATATAGGTCTACCTACCTAACCACCCATCCACCCAGCCACCCATGCACCCATCATCTATCCATCCATCTACCTATCTGCCTGTCTATCTATCTATCATCTATCTATCTAAAATTCCCATCAAAAATTCTGGCATATATTTGTGTATATAACAATATAATAGACTTTAAAAATTCTTTCTTCCATGATTGTCTGCTAACATTTATCATGTATACCCTTTTAGTGAGTTTATATTATTATTTTAACACTACCCATTTTATCCTACATTGTCAAAAAATCTCCTTGGTTGTCTGCATTTAGAGGTGCAAAGAAAATATAATAAAGGCTGACTTCCTAAGGAACTTAAAAGGCAAAAACACGTTTTGAAACATGCTATGAGGAGAC
Organism: Scalopus aquaticus; assembly: GCA_004024925.1. NCBI lineage: Eukaryota > Metazoa > Chordata > Mammalia > Eulipotyphla > Talpidae > Scalopus > Scalopus aquaticus. Next base: position 60,972 of record PVIJ01007607.1, read on the forward strand.
ACATAGAGAATGACTCTGATTAAATTCGCTTTCAGCTGAAAATTTCTAAGCATTATATTAATGACCTTGAAGATTGTCCAGCAAAAATATCTTGTGGGTATGAATTTCTTCAAAGGTTGAAATATAGGTTAGAAATCTCCAGAGGCTCCTGTGATATCAAATAAAAAGCTTAATCAATTTGTAGAAGCAAAAAGGTGGACATGCTTTAGAGCACCAGAAATTGATACTCTGAAATCTACAGTTATTGGAACTGAAAGTAACTAACTCGCAGTCTGATAAGATTTCTATCTGCTAGTGTCTCTCTTGCTTGGCCAGACATGAAAGGGAAAACAAATTTTAGTGGATTTGAAATCAACAGGACTTTGCAAATGTGTCAGAATTTCAATGCTATAAAAATGTCATCTTATCTGGCCGAAGGTTAAACCTGGGCCTGATCCGAGAATCAGACTCTGGCTGTTAGCAGCGCTGGTAGCTCACGCAGCGCGACCTGACAGCTCAGACCTGAGCAGAGCTCGCTGGGTGCTGGATTGAGGCCGAGATGCCCGTGTGGCCAGGCCCAGGCCCAGGCTAGAGAAATCCCCACAGCTGTTGACAGATTCCTCATGCCGTTCTCGCTGGGGGGCACCCCACGTGCACAGCCAGACAAGACGTGCGGAGGGCCTCCCGACGCGTCTCCCTCGAAGCAGGCGTGGGTGAGAACGCAGAGGTCCGCTGCCGAGGGTGGGAGCAGCAGTGGGGCAGGGAGCCCCGGATCTGGACAGCTTGGACACTCCCTGGGCAGTTGTCGGTTCTTGCTGGTGACATCGGCCGAGCTGACCCCCGGTGGCGTGCTGCTGCACACGCAGCTGGAGCCGATGGCCATGCCGTGACCCAAGGCCATGCTCGGGCGCAGGGGCTGAGGGGCCGCTCCTGCAGGGCCAGTAATGGGGGTCTCCTTGGGGCAGGCTTGAAAGACAAGTGCGGACACCCCCCACGCACACACCCATGTGCACTCACACACATCCACACTTACACACTCACGCAGATACGCTTACACAGACACATGCTCACACATTCGCAGACACACACACAGCTGTGCGCGCACCTAGACACACACTCACACTGCGCACACACCCCCGCAGGAGCGACCCCTCCTCACCTTGGCCACATAACGGAGCTGCATCGTGCGCGCGCCGGCCAGCGCTTTGCCACTTCATAAGTTAAAAGCGATCGCGGGCCCTGCCTGCACCAGAATCGAGGGAGCAACACTGGTCAGGAGCCTGGGGCTCCCCAGGGCGCCTCCAACAGAGTGTGAGGCCCCTCAATAGCAAGGGAGGAGGGACCCCAGAGAAGGGAACACAAGAAAGGCGGTTGTGTGTGTTGTTCTTAATGAAGAACTAGCAAGGAACATATTGGAAAATCCAGAAACAGTATATGATACATTCACCGCATGAATTTTCCCAGTTCAAAGCTAAGTAGTAAAGAGAGGGACATGATAAAAGGAAAGTCAACTCACGTGGGAGAAGCTTCAGAAGTTTCTAGACACGTGTGCCCCGAGCCCCACGCGGAGAGAGCTGTCAGAGAAAGGGCATTTGACTCTGAAATGTTTCTTAATTGTAAGTTTTCACAGCATATGAATTCTCCAACTTCAAAATAATAATACATAAAAATTGAATGTTTTGAAATTTTAAATATTGTAAAAATTTAAATATTCCTATCACCCAGGCAGAAGAAAGAAAATTACTTACACAGCTCCACTATTACTAATAAATCACACTTGTCCTCAAATAAGCCAAATGCCAGCACACAGCAGAACAGCCTCTACCACATTTTGAGGGGAATCTTGCACAGGCGCCCACACCATCACGTATGTGATTTCCGCACTGAGCCCCCCTCCCCTGTCTAAAAGGATAATCTCTCAAAGGTGAACTTCAGCAAGCTGAAAAATAAATCAGAATAATTATTTCGGGAAAAAGAATTCATAGCATAAAAACCGAAGGGTAGGAAGGAGCCCACAAAACTTCAGTCGTATCAAATATCTAAAGAGCTTTAACATGAAAACGACACTAACTGCGGCACCCCCACTGCTAGGAGCGGGCAGACGGCGGAAGCCGCGGCGTTGCGACAGCAGAAATCCCACCTGCGCGGCAAAGCCGGGTGACAAGCAGCACGAAGTGGGAGAGAGAGTCTGGTGGGCGCTGGTCCCCGGGCGGAGGGTGGCCTTGCTGTTAGCGGCCAGACCCCGGAGCAAGAAGGAGGACGCAGGGGACTGTGTCCATGCGTGAAGACCCAGAGCTCGAGAGAGGTCACCGTCCTCCAGAGGGGCCTGCACCTTTAAGACGGTGCCCATGAAATCCCCAAAAGGAATGTTTTCTGATGATCACATCAGTCCTGAAGTTCATTTGAAGAAAATAATCATATTAGAGGAGGAAGATGAATGAGGGGCTCGCCCAGCCCCGAGGTGGGCAGATTCACGAGCCAGAAGATCATCTTGCAACAGGCCCAAGAGCGGAGGCGACATTTCAAATCAAAATGAAACAAACGGTGTTGGAGGAAATGACACTTCGTTTAAGAAAAAAATTAATTAGATTCAGGCCTGAGACAAATTCCACAGGGGTTTAAATTCATCACAAAATAGAAGAAAATATACTAGACAAATATCTGAGAATTGCAAAGCCTATCTGAGGATACCAAAAGCCAAATTATAAAGGAAAATGTTGGCACACGTAACTATTTATAGCTATTGTACCACTAATGGTCAAAAAATAATATTAAAAATTAAAATGCTAATGGCAAATTGAGAATGTTTGGATATAAAAAGAAATAAGCAGAGTTTTTACAAATTGATACAAGAATAAATTAAAGCCTCGATGGAAACATGGGAAGGGCATTGACCAAAATGAACATTGAATTCTTAATAAACCCATAATATTCAAATAAGAAAATTTTACCACAGTAATCCACCCACCACTGTCATCTATTAGATTAGCAAACACACAAGAGAGTTAGAAGAATGGACAGATGAGTAGATAGATGGGAGGGGAGGGATGGACGGATGATGGATGGTGGATGGTGGATGGTGGATGGTGGATGGATGGATGGATGGACAGGTGAACGGACACCCAGCCAGACGCTTCCTGGTGAGGAAAAGGCAGGAAGGAAACCCTCACGCACTGCCATTTGCAACCTTTCTGGAGGACAACTTGGCAAGAAAATTAAAAGGCAATTTCACTTCTGGCAATTTACCCCCAAGCAAATAATCCTGTACACACCCAGGTTCAGTTTAAGTGGCGCCCCTCAGCAGGGTACTTAGCAGATCAAACGTGCTGGCCGAGGAACAGCCTAGATGGTCACAGGCCTGCAGGTCAGGCGGTGGGCCAAGGTGATGTCCTCGGTCTCGTGCGTGCAAAATCAGAAGTATATTTGCATAGGAAAATGTGTTTCTCTTGTTTCAATAAACACCAACTATTTCTCCTTGAAGTGGTTCTGAGTGTCTCTGCCTCCAGCATAAGAGAAGGAAAACAGCCTTGGAGGGGGCCCCTGGGTCCCCAGGTGGTGGACACCCCCTGGGTTCTTGTCCTTGGAGAGGTCGCCCCTTTCCCAGGCAGCGCGCTGAAGGCGAGGGAACTTGCACGGAGGAGAAAGCCCGGGCGTCCTCAGGCAACGCGAGTGAGCCGCCCCTCCCGCCCGAGGCCGCCGTCCCTCTGCGTTTCCAGCCAGTGGTCAAACCTCTGCAAAGACGCTGCGACCCAAAGTAGCGGCCGTGAGTGTGCAGGGCCACACTTGGCTGCTCACACCAACTGGCAGAGGGAGAGTAATTTTTAAAATACGAAATACAAATTTTTGTCAAAGGAGAAGTAAAACGTTATAGCTTCGGGTTCATTAAACGCGGTTCACATTCCGGGATTCCAAAAATAAAACGCCGGCGATTTAAAACCGCAGCTTGACGGAATTGCTCCGGCCGGAGCCCAGAGGCGGGCCCCCCCGGGCCGGGCTGTGGACACCCCGCAGGCCCCTCCGCCCCCGTGCCCTGGGGAGACAGGTGGCCGCGGCGAGGACCCACGGCGCACCCCAGGAGGGGCCGGCCACTTCCCCGCCCCCCGCAGACCCCTCAGGAGACCGCCTCGGTTGGGGCGTCTCGGGCCTGGCCGGCGGGCTGCCTCCCAGGGTACGCAGCACCGCCCAGGTGGTGGCCCTTCGGTCAGCAGGGGACGGGGCAGCGGGGCTGTGGGATGGGGCCCTGGCCGGCGGGGCCTTCGGGGTCGCAGGTCCCCCCTTGGCCTTGGCCTGGCAGAGCCCGGCCTGGGGGGCCGTCAGGCGTCACGCTCGGCACGCACGCTTGGTCCAGGAGCGCGCCACTGAGGGACGCGGCTGCCAGCGGCTGCTTCGGGGCTGAAGGACAAAGGCTGCAGAGCAGGACGGAGGACGCGCCAGTCCAGGCTCCCCTCCTCGCGCCTGGGCTCCCTCCCGAGGGGCCCCTGCCTCCATCGCAGTCCGTCACCCCGAGTCTGAGCCTGCCCCCGCCCCTCCCCGCCCCTCCCCCGCGGCACACTCCCAGCCCTCAGCCCCACTCCTTCCCTGAGGCCCAGCTCCCCACGGCCAACCCTAGGTGCCCGCAAGTCGCAAGTCGCTCTGGACCCCTCGGCCTCCAAGGGCGCTTCTGCTTTTAGCCCTTTCTTGCGGAATTCCCCGAGAAAAATGAAGAGCATTTTGCAATTCATATTTTTTTAAGGATACATTTCGCCTCAAGTACAAGGTTTAGCTCGAGCTATTGATCCAATTCACAGGCCAAAAGAACATTATATTTATCCTGCTCACAACAACACATTCATTATTTTTTATTGATCAATAGAATTCAGGTTTCTATGAGATAGAAAATGACATCCATAAAATCAGAATAGCAGCATTTAAAATTAGCCTTGTGAATAAAGAGAAACATGTTGGCCCATAATGAAAATTATTTTTACTCCTTTGCACTGCTGGGTGGATGGGGCAAGGGGGCGCAGGCCTCGGGCTTCTCCCGGCCCCAAGGCCTGGTCCTTCCTCTGTCTGAAATCAGACCACGACCTATTTGGCTATTTAGAGGAAGGCTTCTTTGAGGGGGAGGGTGATAATTAAATGAAATTAGCTATGATTGGGGAGCGCTGCACTATCATGTTCTAGTGACAATGAAAATTTCTCCGCTGAGAATCAGTTCCTACTCACCTAGAACTGATCTTCATTCAAACGCTAGCCGTGAAATCTCCCAACAAGGTCCTGGCGTGATACCATCTCAACTGCTCGCAGTGAGAACTGGGGGCCTGGGCTAATAACAGGCTGCATTCATTAATTGCTATGCAATTTGCAAAATAAAAAGAACATTGGGAACAAAGTGATATAATATTTACCAGTGCTGAAAATTACAAATAAATATTCAACATGCCCTTTTTGAGTCAAACAAGCAAGCAGTTTTGAATAATAAGGCAGGGCAAAGTCTCTTACACGGGAAAAGCTAATGATTTCTGCATTTTGCTGCTGGTGAGGAATTGAAGGATGGCTGATTTGAATCTTCCCTCAATCTCCCATCAATAAAACACAGACAAGGCAGAGGCAAAAGCTGATCTGGGAGAGTCATGCTTTTATAATTGCTTTTTACCCTCAGGCATTTGAAATCCGAAGGGCCGGGAGTTCTTGCAAGGAGGGAAGGGTGGCCAGGAGCCCAGTCAAAACCCTGAGACACAAATTAATTTGTTTGTGAGGCTCAGGTCTGATTTGTGGGACGAGAACGCCGCGTGACACTTTATAATGTTATAACCTAATTAAAGATGGATCCCTGTAAAATATTTATGCAAACTTTACCAAACCCAAAGATTTTAATCTCATTTGAGAGGCTAGCTGACTTGTGGGACCAAAAACAATTCCTAAAACAAGCTTCTGGACCAGGAATCCGGAGGGCAAACTATGAACCCGCGCCCCCCTTCCCCCAAAAAAAAGCAGGTATCGCTAAATCTTAACTCCTTCGAGCCTATTAGTCATTTTAATTGTGCTGCTTGTCTGGCTCTGCTTGCTGGCCCAAAGTCCAGGTTTCTTGACTCAAATAGATGGCGCCTGGTTTTGTTTTTCCTTTCTGCTTTGCTCTGTGATGGGAAATGAAAGTGAACATCTGCATGTCTTATGATTTCGCAGCCGGTCAGCTGCGCCTGGGGCTGGGCAGCGAAGCCCACTTCCCCGGCCTTTCATAATCCACACTGGGTCAGCTGGGGGCCCCACAGTGCAAGCCAAAAACCAAGGGCTCCTGCACCTGTGTTTTGGGCTCTCCCCTCTGGGTGACCCGCCCCCCACCCCATAAAGGCGCATCTCCACGGGGCTGCCTTCCTCCACCCGCTGGCCTCTTACAGGAGTCGGGGATCAGGACCCCGCACGCCCCAGGCCCCTCCTCTGCCTCGCCTGCTCGCCCAACGAGAGCCATGAGCCCGTCTGGACGGGGCTTCTTCCTCCGAATCATTTTGGAGGCTGGCATCATGCACTGGTACCTTCTCCCCGACCCAGACACCAGACCCTCCCCACCCGGCCATGCACCTGCAGACGCCTGTTTACCAGGGGGCTCACGGGCCCCAGCTGGACCCCAGTACCAACTCTGAAAGGCACTGGCTGGCTGCCCAGGAGAGGCCTGGTCCCCCCTGACTCAGGACCGGGCCCCTGCATGAGGTCACCCCTAACCCTAACGTGGCCCCCCGGTTTCGAGGGACCTCAAGCCCGCACCAGCTTGTACCATCCCAGGCTGCCTGGGCTGCGGCTCAGAGTTCCTCCTGGGCAGGCTTTTTAATTCTTCATTTGAGCAAGTGCACGTAGCATAGTATTTGCCGCTCTAAGTGCTTTGATTGTGCAGAGGAAGCCGCGTGGCATTCTCAGTGCAGCGTGGCCACTGCTGCAGGGTCTTACCCCAAACACTGTGTTCCCACAGAGAGGCTGTAACCAACTAGGAGGGGCCCCCGCCCCGCCCTGCCCCCAGCCCACTTCCTGTCTCTGGTTCCGATGCGCCCCTCTGCGCCTCTGCGACCCTGCACTTCTTCCAGAGTCCGCGCGTCAAGAGCGGGAGGAAGGCAGTGGAGGCCCGTCTCACCGGGAAGGGGAGGCGAGAGGGGGCTGCAGAGGACGCCCGAGGCCAGGAGCCCCTAAACTCACTGGCGACAGGGGCCGCCCAGGGTCAAGGAGGGGCACGGGGAAGGGCCAATTTTGCGCCCCAAAGCCGCTCTGGGGAGCCCGGCTGAGGGCGTCGGAGGCTGGGCGAGGCCCCGGCGCCAGACCTGGCACACGCTCTCCACAGCGCCCCTGCCAGTCTGGCCGCAGCCGCGCACCCGGCCCCTGAGAGGGCAGCCCTGGGGCAGGCGAGGGGCCAGCAAGGTCCGGCCAGGCCAGGCTGCCCGCGCGCGGAAGGAAGCGTCTCCGGGCCTGGCCCGGGCCTGGGGCCGCCTGGCTGCCAGAGACACAGAGCAGCCTTGCCGAGGCCCGCGGCGCCCGAGAGCACGCGAGGAAGGCCCCAAATGCAGCCGAGCCCCTGAGTGCACCTCCAGCAGGGTTCCGCTCCGGCGCGGCGCCCAGCCCCGCGCGGCCTCCGCAGCCCTGACTCGGCGCCCTTCTGGGGAGGCGCCGCCTGGACTCGGTGCTGCCGGCCTCGCGCAGCCCTTGCCTGTGGACTTGGGGTCCCGGAGCCTTCGTGCGGGATGTGCCTGCTTGAGAGCAGGGCCTGACCTGCGCACTCCCGCCGTGCCGCGCTGCCTCCCGGGAGAGACTTAATGAGGGTAGCCAGCAGCCCGCGGATTTAACACCCACCTCTGCTTGTGCCGCACCTGACTCGAAGCCGTTGGTGACCTCACTGACCTGTGCAAAGATGCCCCCGAGGACTCTGGGACCCCAGGACGCGGCCAATGACCGCCACCCCCTCCGTGGAAACTCCCACGAGAGTGGACGCGCTGAGCAAACCTCTGTCCAAACACTGTGTCCGACTGTCCCCAAGGACAAATGGAGCGGAGCGCAGGGAGCCTGAGCGGGAGCCCGGCTTCCTTCTCTAACAGCAACCCGAAGCAGGAACCGCGCGAAAGGCAAATAAGCAGCAGCATTTTAAGCTTTCCCACATCTGTTCTTGAAAGCGCTTGGCAAGAAAAGCCTTGGGTTTTAGTTCTCCTGGAGGGTTTTTCCCAGGGCCGCCCTACGTCCGTGCAAACACGACTGATCACCACACGCCTGATCCGTTCCCCCACCCGCGCAGAAATGGGGGCCCTCTGGGCTAGGTCAGCTGGGCCAGGTCCTGAGGTAGCTCCCACCATCGGAGGGAAACCTGCCAATCTGCATCAGTGAAATTCCCCTCCTATATTGAATGAAGCATCCTCAAATGATGAAACCAATGATTTCCTAACTTCATGATTCTGGGTATAAAAGAAGCCATTTCTTTTCTTTCTTTTTTTAAATTTATTTATGCATACAAGAGCTGGGGTGTAAGCCAGAGGTGTGGGGGTGAGAGGGCTCCCCAGAGACAGAATGGGGAGCAGAACGGACAGATCTATTGAAATCCACTGGTGAGGGGAGCAGCGGGGAGACAGGAGAGGTCTGCTGCGTCCCGTGGGAAGCTCCCTGGCCGGGGATCGAACTCAGGCTGCAGTGGCTGTGGATAGTTTCATAGTGCGGAGACTCCACCCCTGCACGGTGGGGAGGCCCAAGAAGCCATTTCTGTTAGTCATTTTGGGCATAACTTTCACCTGGGTGTGAAGGCCGCTCTTCTGGGTCTGACCTAAAGGAGCGGCAGGCAGCGCCCAGCGTGCAGGGGTGCAGGCTGGAGGCTGCATCGCGGTGGCCCACCCGCTGTGGACACCGGCCCTCGTCGGGTGAATGTCCCTGCTCTGTGATTGCACCTGCTGTTGGCTGGACACGGCCGTCTGCCGCCCACTCTGGACGCGTGTGTGAGCAGTGGCAGGTGTCCCCGCCTCCCCGAGCTGCTTTTCTGATTTCAGAAACGCTGGCGACTCGGGTACGCCCAGCCACGGCAGGTGAGACAGGCTCCAGGGCCAGGGAATCCGGAAAACGCGGGATTTGAGAGCGCCACGGGGCTTCTCCCCGCCCCCTGCTCCCGGGCTGGGGCCCTCCAGACCGCACGCCCCAGGGCCCCTGCGCGGAGAGAAGGCTCCTCTCTGTGCGCCTCGCGTAGGAGCGCGTCAGAGGCTGCTTCTCTGCGCGGAAACGCGCACCCTTCCGCGCTTGAGCCCTCCAGGGGATCCGCGCTTGGTTTCCGGCAGCAGCCTTCGATTTTCACACTTCTCAGCTATTAAAGATGTGCTCTGGGGCAGGCTGAAAATAGGGCACGGGCGCCCCGAGCGCACACCCTCCCCATCACCTTCTGCCTTCGAGGGTGCGGGCCCCGGGCGCCACCTGTCCAATGCAGGCGCCCTGCTCCTAAACTGCCTGCCCCGCCCAGTGGCTCGCCCGCTGCTGACTGTGCCAGCAGAGGGGGAAACCCCAGCATTCAGAGGAGAGCCAAGGGGAGGAGCCAGAGATACATGGAAAAGATCAATGAACAGGGGAAGTGGGGTGTTCCGGGAAAAGACGCCTGCGTGGGCTGGAGAAACGCGTCTTAGGTGAACGCAATGTGGCTTCTGCGGGTTTCAAATAGGGAGCTGAGCATAGGAATGGAGGATTTTTTTGTTGCTGGGTCCACTGGGGAGAATATTTTCAATAGCACGGTCTGAGGTTCTATTTTAAAAATTTAAATGTGCAATCCAAATAAAATCCTGCTGTTCATTAAAAAGTAAACCCCAGCCAGCTGCTGATTGGGACCCTCGTCAGGTCTGCAAAACTTTACACGAGACCTCAGAAAAGAGAAATACCACTTCCCGCGCTCCGGCAGGATCCGGGGAATATCTAACGTTCACTTAACATTTAGCTCCTAGGAAAGGAATTAATCAGAGGCAGCATTCAGATCAGACTGGGCGTCGCTGCCGAGATTAATGCTGGAGACGCGTGACCTTCACGTCCTGCGGACACGTGTTGGTTCTCCACGACGCCACCTGAGCCTTAATGTCACGCTGCAAGGTGACGTCGATAAAAAGGAAATTAAATTAAATTAAAATTAAAAGTCACCAAAACAAAACAGCAATCCCTGGAGGAGAGGGGCAGGCTCCCAACCACTCAGCCGCGGTGCGGTTCTGGAAAGCGGGGCCCTTGGGGGGGGGGTGCTCGTTACTCAGGCGGAAGGTCTCGCCTCTGCATCGGTGAGCCCTGGGGAGCAGCCGGAAACCACATTTCATAATGGGCTTGGATAGCCAGAAAGCGCCGCGGCCAGCCCGGCCGCCAGGCAGCTTGTCCTGGCTCTGTCCTTCCGGGTGTCCCCAGGGCTCAGCCAGGGACCCCTTAAAGGCGAAGGACCTCTGAGCGCCGCCCACCCTGCTCTGTGCAGGAGACCGATGGGCCGGTCTCTGCTGAGGCCCGGGCTGCGCCGACTCACTCAGGCCCCTCCCAGCCTGTAAAATGGAGGTAAATTAAACCGATTATGAACTAGCAGGAGTGGAAACACTTTGCCAAATTGCAGTGCCAGCTCCTGGAGCCGAGCGGAGTGGGCAGCCGCCTGCCTGTCTCCTTCAGGTGCCCTTGCCACTCCGGAGCGTGTCTGCAGGCGGCTGTGCAGATGGCCTCGTAGGTTTTACAGGAAATATTACTTAAACATTGAAAAGGATCACATTTCTCCTGTTAGGAATTACAAATCTGGATTTCATTTTCTCTTGCGCATTTTTTTCCTCCTCCAAACCCTGGGAAAAAATGTAAGTGTTTCTCTGTGACATGCAGGAAGCATTTGGGAATTTTTCAATACACCCCTAGCACCGGCTCCTCCGCAGATAAAATACGTCCACACAGAGTGTGCAGCACACAGAGGGTCACACGCGTGTTATTTGATTTGTAAGTGAACATAATTGCACAGGAGGAAGGAACCGGTGCGATTTCTAGGACTGTCTCTTTTCGGCTTTCCCTTCTTTTTTTAATCTTCTGTAGCATAAGAAAAAAATTCATCCCTTGGATAACTAAACACCACCGGTTCCCTCTCACGGCTTCTCTTTGTGTTTTATGTAGATCCATGAAAATCAGGGAATCGGGCCTGAGGAGACCATTAGCATCCACAAACAATGAGCGCAGCAGCGGGCTCCCGCTGCCAGGGGCGCCCCCCCCCACCCCGGGGGTCAGCACACAGCTCTTCAGCAGGAGAGCTGGCCTGGGGGTTCGGAAAACCGGCTCCCCAGTTTCAGAGTCCTCCCGGCGGGCGCGAGCTGACCGGGGCTTGGCTGCGCAGGCTGCCCGAGGACTCAGGGAGGCGCGGCTGAGTGCAGCCCTCCCGGTGCCAGGGCTGGCCTCCTGTCCCCGCTGCGCAGGTGGACTAGGAGGGGCTGGCCCCCAAGGTCAGAAACCCGGCACTCAACTCCGCATCTCAGTCATTCTCAGGGACCCCAGGGCAGGGAGCAGCGACCGCCCCTGGCCTCTGCGTCTCAGGCCGAATGCGATCGGGTCCAGAGGGGCAGTTCTGCCTGTGGCTGGGCCACCTCGCTGTGGGGGCGCTCCACGTCAGGGTCACCCCGGGCCCCTGTGCCGTTCTGAGGTGGCGGGCTGCAGGCTCCCTCCGGCCCATCCCCAGGAACCGGCCCCACACAGTGGCCAGTGACGTCGGCGTCCCGGCCCGGCTGGCTCCTGAGGGCCCCGCCTCCTGTCCAGCTGCACAGAGCCCGCTGGGGCTGCCCCCACCGCTGCCAGCCGGGCCGGGTCTCCCCTCGGCAGCACAGCCCCCTCCAGCCATCTGGAACCACCTTCCTGCGTCTCCGCCTCATTAATTCCCCATCCCGTTTCAGACTTCCTTGGAAAATGGCCCTTTTCTCCTCTGTCGCTCTTGCACCCTGGTTTCAAATACCTGTCTGCCTCAGTGTCCCAGTGCTGAGCAGGCCCGCACCCGCACTGCCGCTGCCTCACGCTCCCCTCGGGGCGCCCCGGCCTAGAGCACGGTGCAGGCAGGCCCAGCAGGGCGCTGGCAGGGCAGGCGGCCGGCAGCTGCAGGGAGGGCGGGCAGACACCGGGGACCGCGCTTCAGCGGTGGGCGCGTCCCTCCCAGCCCCCCGCCCCGTTAGAGAGACAGGCGGCCATCCCAGGGACATCCCAGAAAGAGTGCCCGAGGGCAGTGACCTGCGCCAGGCCAGCCCTCTTAGGACAAGGTGACTTCAGTCGGGAGGAAGAGAGACGCTCGGCCCAGAGGTCAGGAGGTGAAGGCGGGCGGTGGGGTGGGGGCACGGGGGGCTCGGGCAGGGCTGGGGCTTTGCGTCCAGGCCCCCAGCGGGCGGGCCCTGGTCCCCCCAGCGGGCAGGGGCACCTCTCTCAGACCCCAGGCTGCGCTGAGGTGTGCAAACCGCCCCTCTCTGGAGCAGGCAGCATAGACACTGCCGGGGGGAAGCTGTGGGCACGGTGCACCCCCAGGCCTGGGAGGGCGGGCGGCATCGTCACATCTGCAAAGAGGCTCCAAGCGGCACCCACAGTGCCTGTCCGCCTTGCCTGGTGTGGGTGTCCTGACCCCTAAACCCACCCGGGACCCTTTTCCTACGGGCCAGCCCTGTGGGGTCACAGTCAGCTTCTGGGGCCCCGAGGCCCCGAGGCAGGACGCGACCAAGGGCAATTCCCATGTGGTGCTGCTGTCCACAGAAGTCGGGGTGCCCCAGCCTGGCCCCCCAAGAAGTCCTGGCACCCAGGAGGGAGCATTCAAGAGGCCAGACCCGAGGCTCCGGCGCCTGGCGGGTCCAGGCAAGGTCGGCGCCAGGAGGGCCCACGAGGAGCCCTTCGCGCCTCAGGCCCCGCGAGCCGCACCCGGCGCCCAGCGCGGAGCAGCGCGGCTCACGCAGAGCCGCGAGCTGGGGCCGCCCGCGCCCGGGGGCCAAACGCAGGGCAGGCGCCGGCCGGCGGTCAGGCGGTCAGCCTCAGGCCGGCTGCCCAGCGGGCGCTTCCGGAACGAACAGGCGGGAGCAGCGCGTGACGGCGGCGGCGGGGCGGGCGCAGCCACCTCCTTCCGCAGGACAGGCGGGCGCCGCTCGTGCCGTTCCCTCCCTCCCTACCGGCGCGTTTTGCTCTAAGCTGGTGACACTTTCGGACGATGGAGGCGGGTGGGCATCCCCTGGAGATGCTGGGCGTGGGGCACCCCAGGAGGGCTGTGGGGTCACCTGGGGAACAGCAGCACGGACGCCCAGAGCTCACGCCAGACTTCACCTCAGAGCTTTGGCCGCCATCGAGTTGTTTCTGGAACCTTCTTGTCAGCCCAGAGAAGGGCAGCCGGGAAGCTGGAACAGCAGTTACAGGACGCAGGGGGCGGAGGCTTGTGGGAGCCCCCAGGGAAGGCACCCCAGGGCCCACGCTGGGCTAGCCGCCCAGCCTGAGGCTCCCCAAGAGGAGCAGCCTGGGTGACTCCAGCTGCGGTCATCTGCGCCCCAAGCGGGGAGCACGCCCCCGGGTGCTCTCCAGGGGGAGGGGCGGGATCCAGCCGCAGGACTGGGCAGCCCGGGCGCACTGGGCCCCAGCAGAGCAGGTGCCGGGCTGGTCCTGACACTCGGGGCTCTGGTCACAGGAAGAAGACGGATTTTACACAAAGACAGTAAAAGTCACTCAGTTCTACGCAGCAGCCAGAGCACAGGAGGAGGCCAGACCAGCTCGGAGCCACCTAGAAGCAGCCTGCCTTCTGGACCGTCTTGGGCGCTCACCCCACAGGGCGCTCGGCTCAGGCCTGTCTGTGAGCACAGGCGCTGGCGAGGCCAGGGAGCGGCGCGCCCTCAGCCACGGGCGGGGTCCTCGGTGGTCGCGGCTCTTTCCAGCAGCCGGGACAGGAGCTCTCAGCGTCCGCACCACCCGCCTTTGCTTTCCAAGCCCAACAGGCCCCAAGCTCTTTGTTCTGGGGGTGCAGAGAGCAGCCGGCTGGGCGCTCCGCTCACTGGGCTCGCTGGACCCGGCCTGGCCTGCCCGGAGCAGCTTCTAGGCGCCCGGCATGTCCCGGGGGGCGGGGGCTGCCCCAGCCGCTCTCCCCTCCGATTTGCGCCTCTTGGCTCCAGAGCGCGGAAGCCAGAGCCGTGAGGGGGGTTCCACCCCGGCGACTGAAAGGCGAGCAGAGGCGGAGCTACCGGGTCTTCTGCAGGTGATGAAATCGGGGGGTTGCATAGACTTGGGGCTAACGACGCACAGTGCAGCTGGGACGACGCCACCAGAGACCCCGAGACTCTCCTGGGGAGCCAGTGGGCGGGCAGGGTCCAGGAGCTCAGGGGCGCCGCCTGGGGTGGCCGGGGTGAGACGGCGGCTCCCCCCAGAAAAGCCTTGCTCCCCCGCCCACACCCACGCATGCGCAGGCCGTCTTTCAGCGCGGGCTTCCGGGGCGCCTCTTCGGAAGGAAACTTCCAAGACGGACAATAATTTATTGAAAAGAATGCAAACGCTATTATTCACTGTGGAGTGTTTGTCTTTAGGAAGAAAAAAAAAAAGAAATCTATTTCGGTTTCATCAGTTTTACATCTTTCCCCAGCTCCCCAAGTTCTTTTAAATACAAAAAAATGCTAATCTGTCTCATTAATAATAATAGGACACAATTGCAGAATATTCTCTAATAAGGATCATTAGCTCCTCTGTGTTTTCTGTGACTCCACTATTAATGTGGGATCGGGCTTAGCAGGGTTTTCAATTTTTAAATAAGCCAAACAGATTTGGAGAAAAATTGTCCATCGAAACCGGCATATTCAGCGTTGCGGGTGGGGGCAGGGCACGCGGGCCACGGCGCCAGGCGGGCCGGCTTTGTCGGGCTGGGCTCCGTGCCTGCCTCTCGCTCCTGGCAGCGGCCCCGGCTGCCTGTGCTGGGCCCGCCGGGGGGACAGCGCGGTGGCACAACCCTGGACATCTCACAAAAGGGGCCCGGCGCCCCGCTCCTCCCCGACAGCCTGCCGCCTCTGTGCCCCGGAATGTTTTTGTCCCTCCACGGAGCCCGTGCTCCCCGCTCCCTGTGCAAGAATGCAGCGGGCCAGGCCCCTCCTGCGCGCTGCTATCTGCTTGGCACAGGCCGGGCTCAGCTGGGACTTCGCTAAGGATCTCGCTTTCCTGGGCAAACACAGCCTCACCTGCCCTCCAAATCCCTCTCCCCTCCTCCTTCCGCAGCCCTCCCAGCTGAGCTATGTTAATCAGGTGGGGACACAAGGTAACATTGAAGTAATTCAGCCAATTAGGCCCTGAATTGTTTGCATCCAACAGCATTTTGTATTTCTGCAAATGTGTGAAATGCAAAATGTGCCCTCCAGCAAAAACGACAGCAGCCATGTACTGGCGGCGTGTCAACAGATCCTAGGGCCGCGGCCCTGACGGCTAATAGCGACGCGTGCATATGCTGGGAAGGCTGGCCTCCTTCGAGCCGCTCTGCGAGGGGAGGCAGAGCTGGGGGTCTGGTGGCAGATGGGCAAAGGGAGCAGGGATTGGCTAATCCCAGATCTGCATTCTCTTCTCCACGTAGCAACTGGGGAAAGATGGGGCCAGCTGTCAAATGGAAGACTTTCATGGTCCCTTGCACACAACAGCTGCACGCGCCCTGCCTGCTTGGTTCTAAATTATTAAACATCTTTTTAGTTTGTTCCAGCTGCAGGCATCAGTGTGTTTATGCAGCCTTTGTGCATCTTACATATGATTCCTTCTCCCCTCCTCTCATCAAAATGCTGTTTGTAAAAGTCATTATCCCATCTGTGCCCCAGTTTGGCCAAACAGTCTAAGACAAATCCGACGCCATTCTCCTTCCAGGACAATTTGGGAGTTGAAGATGATGGCTGTGACTTGAGACTCGGGGCTGCCGCTCGCGCTCTGCCACCTGTAAGCGGCGGGCTGCGGCTGGCGGGGACCAGGGCCCTGGGCCTCGCGTCTCGGTGTCACCCTGCGTCGTCAGGGCTTTCGAGCCGACGCGCGGAGAGGACCGAAGTGGCCTGGACAGCTGGGCTCCCGCAGCTTCGTGGAGGAGGCGGCAGGCAGCTGCTGGCACGGGGCTCCCACGGCAATGGTGTTACTTTCTGGGGACAGGAGTGTCACGCTGGGGCCGCCTTGGCGTGGGGCTTAGACGCTGGCCTCCTGCTCTGGCCTCGCGGCCTGGAAGTGACAAGGTCATCGAGCGCCCTGCAGGACCAAGGCCCACCTGACAGGTCCATTAGCTCCCTGGCCCACAGCGGATTTGCTGGAAGTGGCTGCTTTCCGGGGCTGCGGGGCTGCCGCAGCAACAGTTGCTTTGTTCGCAGCCAGCGCCGCTCCTTCCAGAGCCGTGAGAGCGGCCGCCTGCCTGCTGCGTCCTGCCCCTCCCGCGCCGGGAGCCGGGCGTCAAGGACGTGGGTGGAGGCCCCCGGCTGGCCGGGCAGCACCTGCTTCTCGGCCCTCGGCCCGCTCCCGGCCCTCGCCACCTGCCGGGCGCCCCGGCACCGCTAGGCAGCCACGGTTCATTTTTAACGTAACGACACGTGCTTCTCCAGGCTTCCTGGCGGCATCTGGACGCCGCGTCTCCCAGAGCCCCTCTCAGTGAGTGCCCGCAGGCCTCCTCCCCGCTGGGCCTGGGCACGGCCAGGGAAGTGCCAGGCAGCCTCCTCTCCAGGTCAGGGGAGGCTGCCCCAGCCTCCAGATCGCTATCAAGGGCACCTCCAGACTGGAGAGCCGTGGGAGTCGCGCCAGACGCTGGAGCCTGCCAGACCCGGTGCCAGAGGCCAGAGGAGGCCTGGGCCACTGAGGGCGGGGAGTGGGGGGCAGAAGGGAGCGGGGCGAGCACAGGAGCCCAGCCCCACAGTCAGCGGCAGGGCGGCCAGACTGGAGCAGCTGGGCTGCCCGTGCGTCCGCGGAGACGCTTCTCCCTGTCTCCAGAGACCACCCATGGCCGGCCGGTCCGCAGGTGCCCGCTGCAAGGACCGCTCCCGCGGGAGCCGTGACCAGCCCCGCCGAGAGTCTTTTCCTCGCCCTGCAGCGGCCCTTGCGGACAGGACCGGCCGTCTCCCTGTCGGCAGAGGCCCCGCTGGGCGGTGCAGCCCGCGCAGGCGTCTCCGTGCAGAACGGCGCTCAGAGAACCCCACTCTCTGCAGCAGCTGGCGGGGTCTCCGCGGACAGCGAGGGGACCAGAGTTTCCAGGGAACGTGAATTCCAGCTTCGGCTAATTTTGAGGACAATGTTCTCTCCTTTATGAGGTGCATAATGAGGCGCCCGCCAGGCAGAGCGGCTGGCGGGGAGGGCAGGGGCGCCCCTCCCCGGCGGGGGCACAGGAAGAGCCTGCTTGCACCAGACAAATGACTCTTTTGTTTCACTTCATTTTTAATTAGCCTCCTTTTTAATGACCTAAGTTAATAAGTGTCAAAAGGTGCGAATCACAGCGTGGCTCTATTTTGAAAGTAGGAATTTGCCTTTAATCTCCCAGGCACTGGGTGAGCCTCGGCTGCGAGGGCGGCTCAATGGGCCTTGCCCCGGGCGGGGTCCATGGGCAGTCCTGGGCAAGCCGCTGCCCGCACAGTGGGCGGCCAGGAGCCTCTCCGACCCGGTGGGGAGCCCAGGGCCCCAGCACCGGCAGCACCGCCCCAGCCCCCCGCCGCAGCTCCTGTGTCCCAGCCCCGTGCGGCCCTTCCCAGGAGCTGCCCCAGTGCGAAGCACCAAGGCCAAGGGGGACCGGGCACTTTGCCCAGCACCCAGGGCCGCCCAGGCTGACTCCCCTCTCCCTTCTGCGCGGCTCTGCCCGGACGACCTCGCCCCTCGTGCCCTCTGCTTCCTCACCGCCGCCAGGCACAGGAGGGGCCTGGGCCGTGCAGAGGCGAGGGCGCTGGGGGCTCCTCAAGCTCCGGCTCGCCCCGCGGTGTCCGCGTCAGCTCACGCGCCCGTGTGTGGGTGCACACGGGCTCCCGCCTGGGGCTCTGGGGCGCGCGGACACGCTCTGCTTTGCACGCACACAAGCCCCAGTCCGTGGGGGCAGGGCCCTCGCGGGCCTGGGCCGGCCGTGCGGTGCGTTCCTGTCTCGGATGCCACAGGTGCGGGCGCCGCAGCTGCTGCCACGGCTGCCCAGGTGGCCTGCGGGGAGCGCAGGGTATTCGTTTTGTGGCGTTTTATAGCACGGTAAGCGTTCCCAGCGGCCACCCTCCAACCACAGCGCTCAGCTTTGTTTAGGATCAGAGCGAATCAGCAGCCGCCAGGGTGGAGAGTTGGTCCAGCGGTGGAAACCACCGACCACGGAGGGAAAGCACCATCCATCACACCGGCCGTGCCCCCTCCGGCGCCACAAAACCACCCACAGGAGGGCGCACGGGGCTCTCCGTCAGTCGAGACCCCCACTGGCATCTCAGGGCACCACGGCCGTGCGCCTGGGGACCCGGTCGGAGGCGGTGAGCTGGGCCAGAGGTTGTTGGAAACAAGTGAGCAGGGACCCAGGGTCCACCCCAAAGGCACCCCCAACGCGAGCCGCGCCCACTCCGCCTGTTTTCACTTAAAAGAGTCAAGATGAACAGGAGCTTCTCCAGGCCCAGAGGAGCCGGTCGCGATGCCGGGGGTCGAAACCCCGAAATGCGTTTCTAAGTATCCATCTCTATAAAGCAGGCCTGTGGCTGAGGTTTGTCTGTGCAGGTAATTTCCATAAAAATGAATATTCTGACTTCACCGCAACTAAATAATTACGGAAGAAAGGACGTCGCAATAATGAAATCGTCAGCCCAGTTCTGACAAGCAGTCAGGTGCTTGTAAATGAAATTTATCTCGGTGCCACTCAAAACACGGTAATTAAGAGGTTCCGAACGCGTTACCAGATGGTTCCTGTTTAGCATCTATTTCCTTGAGAGAACAAGGAATTAGAATGAGCACTAAGCAGCCCCCGAAATGCCCAGTCACCCCAAGCCACTGAAACAGCACCCCCGACGACACCGCCGTGTCAAAGGTCGCAGGAGCTGGCGGGGACGTGCGGGCGAGACGCGCCGAGGCCAGAAGCGGGCAGAGGAGGAACCAGGGCTCAGGAGCGGGGTGTGCCAGCTGGCGCGTCGTCTCCGTGACACATAGATGGGGCAGGGAAGCAACGCGGGCGCTTCTCCTGTCCTGAGGCCCCGGGTCCGAGGTCAGGCGTGGCGAGCCGGGGCATAGCTCCCTCTCCGGGCCTTGCCCACGCCCGGCCCGCTACGCCTGTGCCCCGGCCTCCCCTGCAGGACACTGACCGCACTCGGCCAGGGCCGCATGGGGACGCCACTTCGCTCGGTGACAGTCGCCGGGCGAGGGCCTGGCCTCGGCGAGCGGACTCTGCGCCCCTCTCCGACCAGGGCATGTGGCACCGGGACCTCTGGGCCCCTGGTCTTGGCTTTGCCCCCTTGTCCTCGGGTTTGAAGGCGGCCCGAAGGCCCCCAACCCACCAGAGCTCTGTCAAAAGCCAGTCCTGTCCTGCAGGGCACAGCCCTGGAAGCCGTTCGGGGTTCAGGGCTCTGTGGGTGCGGTGGGGCAGTGGGGACCAGGCCATCGGGTGAGGAGGGAGCAGCAGCCAGCGCAAGCCGAGCCGCAGGGGAGCGCCCAGGCAGCAGGGGGGCGCCCAGGCAAGGGGAGACACGAGCCATGGCTGGGCGCAAGCAGGTGGCCAGTGTGCTGCGGACAGCGGAGCCAGCATGTCCCTGCCTGGACAGGCCAGGGCGCGGCCGGCCCCAGGCCCTGTGTGGACAGGGAGACGCGCTTGTCTAGAAGAGGGGGGCTTGCGGGGTAGGGCGCCTGGTGCACGCGCACGCCCTGACGCGGCCGGGGGGCAGGAGGCCGGCGCCCAGGCCAGTGGGGGCCGTCGCGGCTGCTCAGAGCCGCTCTCTCGGGGCAGGAGGAACCCGAGGGGCCAGGCTGGGGCGGGGAGAGCCTCTTTAGTGCCAGAAAGAGACAGGAGCTCCCCGGAGCAGGCGCGTCTGCAAGCCCACCCAGGGCTGCCCTGGCCACGGCCGGGACCGCTGGGCAGCAGGGCCAAGGCCGCAGCAGCACTCGCGGGTGCGGGCTCTGGGGCGTCAGCACCTGCTCTGGCATCAACAGGCAGCAAAGGGACGGCTGGTCCTGCCACGGAGGCCAGCAGGTGTGGAAGGAAAGAGAGAGCAGAATGTCGTCTGGACAACATCATGGGGAGGCCGAGGGACTGGCGGCCTGGGCGGGGGGCAGG